>CAJDSM010043077.1:3658-17475 GCA_903981925.1 Ostrea lurida | reverse complement strand
TAAATAGACAATTAGGTAATAATGTTGAATGGTACTAAATACGATAATCGATTCTGGATTTTAAATGCGCATTCATTAGTCATTTAAATTAGTATACATTATAAATGTGGAATGACACTAAATATGATGAGCAATTCTGTTTGTTAAGTATACCTGACTGCATATGTACGATATAGCAGAAACTAAAATCATACGTTTTCAACACCCTGTAACTTAAATTTATCTAAACCTCATTTCGTTGAAAGTCATTATATATGGTATCAAAGATGTTCATTTGAAAATCGGTGCATGTTGTATCATACCGGTTATTTATTTACAACACTTAATGATATATACTACATATATACTACATTAGAGGGGACCAGTTACACCACGTAATGATACACACTACATTAGTGAGACCAGTTACAACACTTAATGGTACACACTACATTAGGGGGACCAGTTACAACACTTAATGATATACACCACATTAGATGGTTCAGTTACAACATTCAATGATACACACTACATTAGGGGGACCATTTACAACACTTAATGATACGCACTGCATTAGATGGTTCAGTTTCAACACTTAATGATACACACCACATTAGGGGGACCAGTTACAACACTAAATGATACACTCACAAAAATAATTATTTCAATACCGAATCTTGATGAACATAATTGCTACCAACTCCTTTCTCAAAAATAAACTTTCAGATAATAATTGTGTACTTTTGTAAATGTGAAGACAAGAACAATAACTCATAGTATTTTATGATTGTGTGCAAGTCAACTTATTTGGAATTGATTTGTGGCAGTGGTTTTAATGCAATTGAAGAATGATTAAAATATCAAAAAAAAATTTGTTTACTTTGGACACAGAAGGAAGCTGTTTAGAAAAATTTTCTTTTATTTGGTTGCGCAAAAAAAAGTTTATTTATTATTCTAATCACAAGGTCTTAGGCCGAAATTTTCGGGGCAGTGAATTTATTCAAGTTTTATTAGAAATATGGGAATATTGTGACAAAGGTATTAAAGTAAATCCAAAATGCTTAGCAAATGGGCAATATATGATAATTGGTATTATAACAATAAATGGCGAAGAACGGAAAGATCTCAAACGTAATCATAGTCCAAAAAACACATACAAAATCGGATGTAACGGCAACACGGACCTTCGACGAAAGCGAAGCAGATCAGGTTGCCATGGAGGAGTAAGCATCCTCTGCTGACGTCACACCCGCCGTGAGCCTTTAGTCGAAAACAAAAATTAAAACGGGGTTACCCGTCGTCAAATTAGTATGAAATGACAGTCTAACAAAGGTATTGAAACAAATCAGTCACATTGATTGAGTGATAAATTTGGTAATTCCGCAAACAAGGTTCATTATAGCGACCGTAGAATTTGGGCGAAATGATGACTTTAAACGAGATTTGGTATAAACCCTGCAACATTCAAACTTTTTGGTTAGTAGTTGGCCTGCTTTAAATCATTCATTACGCGGCATGCCCTGCGTATCGAATTGAAGTGAGAGACATACCACACCATAACAGTTCGATTAAGTGGACAAGTGATGGAAAAACTAGTATATAAAGCTACACAACTACATGTACATGTAATACTGAACCAGTATCAATATTCTTTTTCCACTATAATTACAGTGTGTTTCTTCATTAAGGTATATGGCCTGTCGTCTGCTATATTATTTACAGTACTACTTGATTGATTAAATGATGTGTTGTGTTGTTGTGTGATGTTATGTAATTGTCATTGCGTATATTATGTTATATTAAAGTCTAAAAATAAACATTATTAAAAAAAAGATTTTTCTAGGCGGAAGAAAATCTGGCATATCCCCCTCACTGCCGTGCAATAAATGTTTAGCGTATTATTAAGTTTTATACCAATCCAATATTGCTGGGTGGCATTCGTTAACTGTAACTGATCCCCCAATGCAGTATGTATCATGGATGTTGTAACTGATCACCCAATGTAATTGTGTATCATTAAGTGTTGTAATATCCCCCTAATGTTGAGTGTATCATTAAGTTTGTAACGTGGTCCCCCTATGTGATGTGTGATCATTAAAGTGTTGAAACTGAACTCTAATTGCAGTGCGTATCATTAAGTTGTTGTAAATGCGTCCCCCTAATGTAGTGCTGGTATATTAAGTGTTGTAACTGATCCCCACTAATGTAGTGTGTATCATTAATGCTGTAACTGGTCCCTAATGTAGTGTGTATCAGTAAGTGTTGGAACTGGTCCCCTAAGTAGTACAGTAAGAAACGTTTACTTTACCATTATTCGCCGTGCGGTCACCGTGGTTCACCGTGCGGTTTTGGTTGCCGGTCACCGTTTCACAATTTCTGCGGTCAGCGTTGCGTTCCACCGTTCGCGTTCCCGGTTACCGTGCTGGTTCAGCGGTCGGGTCACCGTGCCGGTCAGCGGTCGTCCCGTGCGGGTCAGCATTCAGGTTTTTTCTTTTGCAAAGACATTCGGAATCCAAGGAGAAGCAGCCTACATGTACATTGGTACAGAAACGCCCGTGTTGTTTAAATGCATCTTTTTAGCGGTTGCTTTGGTTAATTGCAGGTATTATGTATTTCGCGTGCTCGTAAAATCCTGAGGAAAGCCATACATGTACACTCGTAATTATGGATGTCGTTTACAGTGCAATAAAAAAAAAAGACTGATGTTGGACACGTGGTACACCGTCCCGTGTTTGCTTAATCATCTTTTTGGAATGATTGTTATGGGCCGGACAACGTAAAGAATAAAAAAACCAAAAACAAAAATAAACAATTGTGTTGACACGGGACACCGCCCGTGTTGTTTAATGTATAGATTTTTAGCGATGTGTTTGTTAATTACAGGTATATGTATTCTCTGTGCCCGAAAAATTTTGAAAACCATGCATGTATGCCCGTAATCTGGATGTCGTCTACAGTGCGGAATAAAAAATATTATAGTTTTTCTTTTTTGCACATACTGTGCATTTAGAAAAAAAATAATCCCATGGAGAAATACTTGTACGCTTGTTATATGCATTTTAGCAACTACAAATACATGTACAGTATGCTTTTTAGACTGCATATTTTCATAAACATGTAGTATCAGTGGTTTTGTTTTCATTTATATCCATTGATTGAATGATATGTTTTTTTTACCTAATATTATTACGTATTGGACACAATTATTTATTTAAGCATTTTTTAGCTAATGATAAATATATCTAACCCAGTGGAAAATTCCGAAACATGCCGGAATGATTAATTTCCATATTGCGTTCAGTGCAGTCACCGTGGTTCACGTTCCACATTGCGGTCCGTTTTCGCGGTAGCGTGCGGTCACCGTGTTCAGCGGTCAACCAAATTGCGGTCACCGCGTACGTCCACCGTGCGTTGCTGCGTGCGTCATCCGATGGCGTAGGGGTAAAGTAGAACGTTCAGGGACTGATATATGTAGTATACATTCATTAAGTGTTGTAAATAAATAAACGGTATGATACAACTGCAACATTTTCAAATAAAACACTGTGATACCCATATTTATAATGATTTTCAACGAAAATGAGGTTTTAGGGTCAATTTAGTTACAGGGGTGTTTGAAAACGTAGATTTTAGAATATGCATTCATGTAATTCACAACAGAATCCCTTATCATATCTACTGCCATTCCACATTTATAATGTATACTAATTTAAATGACTATGAATGCGCATTTCAAATCCAGAATCGATCAATCCGTATTTATTATTCATCCACACTGTGGTATACCACGTACAGTAATTGGTGTCTTTCTGTAATAATTCTAAAATAACTAATGAGTAAACAGGTAACCTATTAGTTTCCAAAGCATTCCGTCCAATAGCATGTGCCGTTTGTCATAAGCAGTCTCGATCAACGTTATAGGGGTCCCCCCGGACTCGTCTGTATCAGGAAAACGGATGGAGATCTCATACTGTACTAGAGGATCTAGGACCCACGAAGCGACCTGTAGGTAGAAGTCCCTGTCTATGTCACTTCAGGCAGACAGTTCTCCATGTAAGACCTCACTATCTCTGTACCCGGCCTTGTGTAGATACCCACTCTTGTCACCGTCACGTGCCACCAGTCGTCTCTACCTCCAGCTCACTCAAGTGTCCTCCTGACATCAATGCACCCATGGATGACGTATCATTCCAGATCGATACAAACATTATCATCAACACACAAAAACAATATGTTAGGAGAACGACACGCTGGTTTTTTGTGAGATCAGATAACGGATCTGTTAGAAATACATCGTAAATGTTAATAAAAATAGTATCATATAACAAAAGTAACGACACGATGATCTGTGTAATACATGTAACAGAGTAAATGGTTGAAAAATAATAGTATTCACTAAATCCTAGGATAGTCATTTATATATGATATCTTGTATATAGTGATACATATAATTATATGATCGACTTATGTCTGTTCTGGGAATATCACTAATCTATATATCAGTAGCTTTATGGTAATGAGCGACCCCATTAAAGAGTCGTATTACTGAACCGTCTGTTTTGATGATGAATATTTTGATTAATTGATTAACATTTCATCCCCATTTATAACGCCAACATTTGTACCTCGGCGAATATGACATTATACGGGGTTGGCCATTTATATCGGGGATGGAACGTGCCCGGGGGGTTACAGCCTGTCATGAGGTAAAGTCATTTCATATTTTATTTACTACGTCAAGTCTTTAATTAAAACTTTCAGGTTATCGGATAATAATTCCATATGACTGTCCATCCAACCCTATTAATAGACATATTTGGATCAGAGACACTGTGGATTCAACACTTTCTTTGTTTTCCCCCCCCGTCGCCGGCGCGTATACTTTCCAGGTCAGTTTGATAAAGCGAATAACTTCATGAGTGCCACATTTGGTCTCGATATATTTTGTGAAGAAATAATTCATAAAATAGGGATAGATCGCACGTAGATTTTGGTAACATGGTCCAATGTATTTGCTATATACTCTGATGTCAGGCTAGATTTTGAACTCGAATATTATGAATTACATTAACTTATTGATCTTACTCCACTTTATCAAATAATATTGCTTAAACCTGTCACTTTAACATTTCTCGCTGCTTATTATAATGTACATTGGGCGGTACATGAGCGGGTAAGACTTGACGGAAATTGACCCAATTTGTACCTGTAAATACTAGGCGGGATGCGGTATGCGAAATGGTGTTTATAACGGGGAACTACTGGCATACGGGAGATAACTCTAGCTTCAAATCGGTCTGACGTCTGTAAAACCTTGTCTGGTGCCCTAAGGAATGGGTCATAAATATTTCTATGGTGACGGATTATTTGATATATTTTATATATCATAGATGAGGACTGACTAATCTGATCTATTCCAGGGCCACGATCTTCTTTTGCTCTATCAAGTTTTCTAGGGTTTCTGTAATTCAATGGCAAACTGCAAATAAAGTGTGTATAACAGAAGAATATGATAGTGTGTAAATCAGAAGTATGAGATACGAACGTACATGCGTATAGGAAGGTTATTATCACTTGTGTTAACAGTTTTTTAACTTACAACAAATAGTATCATATACTACATTTAGTAGCATTTAATGGTATTTGCTTAATTTTGTAAACTATTGTTCAAATTAAAAACTTACTAGACGACAAATATCTTATATGACAAATAATAAATTTTACGGTAACTGAGAAGCATCATTGTTGAGAGACAAAGGTAAGGAGGGCACCTAAAGATTGACAGTAATATCCACGTAGGAAATAGGCTGAGCGGACAAAGAACACAATTCGCCCAAAAGTGACGAATTTTCAAAAGATATACTTCGTTTTACAATAACAACCGCACACTAGAGCTCCACGTGACAAGAGCGCGGCAAATTCCTATAAAGGCATCTGGTGCATGGTATGAGTTTAAAATACTCTCTCTCTTCACGGTTACAATTAGTTTGTACGTAATCTTTGTGTTAAAAAATATTTGTGGTAAGAAAATTATAAACTATCTCCTTATAAGATTGTCTTAATTGTTTTTGATAGTAAATTATTTAATTAAAACGTGACTGTTAGTGCTAAGAGAAATTGACAAATTCATCCCGTATCAAGAAAGGTAGAATGTTTTCTGAAGCACGTTCGGAATGCTGTATTACTATTTATAACGAAATATGTACAATCACTACTTTTGTGTTGGATAATCTCGTCTCCATGTAGTCCTGATACTTTATGTAGTTGGCCTGTTTTTGAGAGGTCAGTTGAGCATTCAAGATGTGGCTTTTAGGATGTCCCAAAAATGCCGAAGAACCTATATTAGTGCGAGCTTTCACTATATTAAGCATATTGATTAAAAGTAGGTGTGTTCTCATTAACGCGCGGAAATCTTTGATATGGAAGCATATCATTATAAAACTTCATTTCATTTATTGTTTTTTTCACACTCATCTGTAAAGGATGTCCTTATCCGAGTTCTCACATTAACTTTTACATTATTTCCTTTTTGTAGGACATAAGTAGGTTGGCTTACTACATCTTACAATTATTGGGTAATGTCAAGCTTTGTGGTTTCTAAGAGGGGTAACTGCTACATTGCAATGGTCTCCCTCTAGTGAAAGTAAACAGCACTTTTGTAACATCCCCGGCTGAATGACTTGCTCTATATTTTCAATAAATGAACTAATTGGATTTATTGTCTTTTAAAATACATTGACAAACAACCATAGATACAATATTTTTGATGATGTACATGCATCATTTTTTTAAAAAATAATTTTGCAATTGCGCATAGAGTGTGAGGCAGAAAACTTGAGATACTTTAGTCAGTATGAGAAATTTATATTGGTATAACATAATTAACATCTTTAATAACATACAGAAAACAATTAGCTATTCGGCAAAGTATGATTTTCTAGTGCATCGCTCAGCAAGAATTTTAATGTTTGATATATATTTATTACACAAATACTTTGATAAGTTAACAATTAGCAAAAAGATCTTTTTTTTAAGAAAAAAGGTTTTATTCTTTACTATGAATGCACTTATGGTAAGACCATATATGCTTAAGTTATTAACCCACCCAAATCTTGACAAAAAAGGGAATCTTGATAAAAGAGTTATCTATGGAATCTGGGATGTCTGTCGGTTCCTAAACAGAATGCTTTCGGCATTAAAGTGGTTAGCCTTTCCACCTAGAGTTACATAATACCTTCCAAATGTCGATTTATCAAAATTCTTCTAGGACCCAGGATGGTTTTACACTTAAGATATTACAAATAGTGGAAAGTAGTGTGTCTTTACGTCAGGATAATCGATTTAATTTTAAGAGGGTTCATGCAACAAAATTAAATTCGGTTGAAAGGTCAAGCGCACTTGTAACAACAAAGAGGACAATGATTGGTTTATCAGGTTTTTAGAGCAATTAATCCTGGTATCGTTACGGTTAGTTTTACTTAATGATTCCATTTTAATTCATTGCATATAGGACTACCCTTGCACGAGATGTTTAGTTATACTTCATAAACTATTGGAGGGTCAAAAAGGTCAAGTGCAACATTGAGACATCCAGTGAGGTAGCAAATAAAGGGTTTCTTGGCTATTCCAGCGTTCTTGCACGCAATAAACTATACAATTGTAATATCATATCTCAATCGATATATAAAATCATCCTCATGGTGTACGTCGATTAGTTCTACCTAATGTGTTATTTTTTGGTGTCTCAATAAAAGGTCAAGCTCACTGGAGAATTATTTAAAGTATGTTAGATAATATGGATTCTCCCTTTTATAAAGATTTATTGAGCAAGTGAGAGCTAAACCAACAGCCCTTTGATGAAGATTGAGAAATGGAATAATCTATGTTGTTTTATCTATGTATCAAATAGGAAATTCGTTATGACATTTTATTTTGATATAGATGTATTAAACATAATGAATCAGAGCCCTATTGAGAAGTTTAAAAAATTGAAATAAGAAACTTACCTGTTATGGGCCCTCATATACTCAGGTGACATACGTTAAGGCCTTAGTGGGCCTTCTTGGGATTTAATATGGGTAACCTACCATTGGAGCCTTATTGCTGCTAGATGTAGTTTCATCCATTGTTAAGCCGATTTTTCACACACTGTGATTTTACTGACGATTTGTCCGGTTTATAGCTGATCAAGAAATAGGGTGCTCTACGGCGGAGTGTTGACGGTCAATAGGAGGATGCTGTTTAACACCACTCTAGCACCTGAATCCACTCTCTGGTGTTGTTCCAGGGTGTCCGGTTGAATTAGCCCAAACTCTTGCCTTTTTTGTATTTCTATTTTATAGTGCTGAACTCTTACCGAGATTGATCACTTGGTTTCATTATCTATAGCCTTGTAATTCATTTAGTAGGTAGTAGACACATTCTTTTTGAAGAATTTATCGATGTGTAAATAATCGGACAGTTCTTACTTTCACATAATACTCGAATAAAGTGCGAAAGCACCTTTACTTGTTAGAAGTTTGATGCACAAAGTAAACATGTCCAGGAGTTTTACCACATCGAACAATTCTTTTCAAAATAGATAATATTTTCAATTCCTTATTAAGTTCTCATTTTCCCTGTATGAAACAATTTTAAAAATTTAGAGAAAGTTTCTTGTGTCATGTTAACCGTTTGATTTGTCTTTTTCAATGGCCGTGTTTTGTGATAACGCTCACGATTCAGTTTCAGGGGCTTTTTATATATTCTGATTGATGTGTATAAGTATCTTAGTCTCGTATTTCTGCATGTTTACACAGTTTTTTTATTCATCAAATTCATAATAGCCCATCGTGTTCATAGTATAATAGACATTCCTGAAATTATGATACAATCCAACGGTATACTTTTTGTTTTCCACGCCTTTAATATAAACATAAGGCCTGCTGAGAGTTCTAGCACTGTTACAGTAACTTTTATTCATAATCACTGCTCTGGTTTGCTATTACTACTATGTTTGCGTACCGAATATTCGTGTTTACTCCATCCTGTTGTCTTCTCAAAATTTTATACAATTCCTTTCCTATATGTAATACTGGATGGCAGTTTATTTCATAGTTCTATATGGACACGGCCTACTCAGCATATTTAACTTTGACACTGACTCATATTCAAACGCGTTGGGGTTTCCGGTGAGTATAAGTTATGATTAATAGGCCTTCGTCCAGCATCCCCAGTTTTGCGTGTTTCGTAAAGAGGCGGAATGAAATGGCTGGGCTGAGGTCATTCGGGAATTGAGACCGGGTAAAAACCGCCTGTCAGGTTTTACGGTACCCCGTTGTCACAGCAGTGTTAGTGGCGACTGAAAAATAAGATCCCCTGCTCCAGTCTATGCTCAAAAGCCCTGAGTGCCGAGCATTTTAGGCCTAAATTTGCAAATGCCTTCACTCGGTCAAATAGGTGCATCGTCGTCCTCATATGAGTGTAAATATTCTCTGATGATTGGCGACGTGGTAATCAAGACAGTTTGAATCCTAAGCCTATGATGCAATGCTCAATTAAACACTGCGATAACCGAACATTACGTTTTCAAATGCGGATTTCATTATACAGTATGTCATATACACATGGCTGTCTCTATTGTGCTTGACTTAGGAGCTGTTTACTAATTCTTGATCGGAGCTGTTCTTCGAATAACTTAGTAACAAGCTAATATACTTACAATAGGTGGATTAGAACACATAGCTTGTCCTCACAACTGGTTGGTGGGAGGGGGGGAGGTGGTGGGGGAGAAGATTAGAGAGTTATGAGGGTAATTGCAAGTAGAATCTAGGATAATTGATACTTGGAAGTCCAATATTAGTTATGCAGGATCTTGAATGAGTGGCTATTGGCATATTGAAAGTCTTATATTGAAATTTGAGTGTTACCGGATTTAATAATCTCTGCCCGAGCTAGCTTGGTAACGAATTTCCATATGCCATAAGCACGAGTTTAAGATTCTATTTAATCATACAGCAAGTAATTACGATCATCTCATGGAGGGCATGATTTTGACCCTTATACTTCTGATTTTTTTTTTTGCTTTGGTTATGTTTTGACGTCATTCACTTCGATTATTTACTGGGCCGTCTGGTTATGGCATACTCGATACCACCGGTTTGAAGAAGTTGGAGAATTTCTGTTTACACTATCTTTTACAGCTATCTTAATTATAGAACTCAAAATCGCTCTCGTTCTGAAATACCCGTGACAAAACTCAATGTCTTATTGACCGTGAGAGTTACAGTGTTCTCTAACAGGAAATCTGATTATTGCCAGCCAGTATGTCTCATTTTTAGTAGCGTTAAATAGCGCACAAGACCCATCTGACTTTCGACCCCGTGTACAAATTGATGACCCCTACCTATAAGATATTGCATTCTTTAATGAACCTCAGCTACGAGTTCATATGCGTTTTTCCGAAGCCCCGTGTATTAAACCGTCGGGCAAACATGATACAGCTGTGTGATGACTAAATAGTTAATTAAGTTAAAAGTCAATAAAAAAGCTCCCTTGAGGTATGGGCGTTCTACGGACCGCAGTGTTTTTAAGGAAATAAGATATGGTGTCTGGAATTGACACTTTGCCAACGCGGTATTTCAAAGTAATGTGATAAAGTTCGTTAAAAGTTTTACGTTAGATTAATCAACGTTTAGGACGAGTTAATAAACAAGAGTTCAATAGCTGCTGCTGGAATGCCAAGTGAGGAGGTTGCTTTTTGGTGTGTGTGGCATATGTTTTCATCCCTCCCCTCGGGAATTAAAATTGTCAAAGAGGCCAGGGACTAAGCCCTACACACCGAATTACTCCGCCCAGTTATAGTGTGTTTTCTTAAATCTCTAACGCCGGGCGGACCCCGCAAGGCGCATGGATATCTTACCGACCCCGTTACCTCCGTATGAAGGTAGGTTCTTTGTGATTTACATCACGAGGATTTGATTGAATATGCCATGCGATAGCTGGTCGAGACAGAAATTGATTAAGTTCTGGCGTAGTGATATTGCAGAGTTTTTAAAAAGAGTAGACAATCCGGATCAATAGTTTGGAAATATGGAGTTGCACCGAGTTGTTTGAGGAGCGATTAAGCAAATTCTTAAGTTTCAAAGGGGTGTCAAGTCCATAATGAAACAGAAAGGTGATTAATCGATTCACCCTGAACAAGCTGTATTGTGTACATGAGATATGTGATTCTTAAAGATAGAATCATGTGTCAAGTAATTTCAGAGGAGTTGCCGCCGACAAGGTATACGGTATTCGTAATGGGGCATAAACTGCCCACAAAAACTAATGAAAAAGATAGATAAATGCATATTAAGAGTCCCAGTTACATATGTCTTTTGAACCTATTGGCCGAGAGCAGATGAACTTATTTTCAAACACACTTATTAACACTGAAAAAGTTGTTATCGAGGTACGTGTCAATTATAATGTGAACGCAGTTCCAGTGGCCATTATTTTCAACAATTTTTGATACACAAAATGCGCGCGCAACTTATTACGATTCTCCGATAAACTATTTTTTTTTTTCTCTATCGTTCTTTTAAAAAGACGTTTAATATCTTCTCATGTTACCTGATTTTTGGATAACAGGATAGTTGCTGGGGTTGGTTGATAGTTGTTTTAGTAACCGTCCCTCCTCCCGAGGAATATTTTACCCAAAATGGAGTTCATCCACCATCTTTGCCGTGGGATAAAAGGGCTTGCAATTTATTAGGCCTAGGAGAGAAGATTCCTTCTATACGTGCCGACGCTGTGGCTGTGACACGAGGTCTCCGATTTTAAGGCTCATCATCCGAAAGACGCAGAACTCCCCATGCCTTAATCCGCCCTCTTAAGGACAAACACAGGGGTGGCATGAGGCAAACCTATTACTAACAACCGCAGTGCCCTCACGAGTGATTCAGGCAATTGCCAGTTCATCACTCACTCGTACATACGTGAGAATTACACTGTTTCAAGATGGCAAAAATGATGTACTTGGACAATATTGCGTAATCGTAATAGGAAACAGTTATGTAACATATGTAATTGTTGCGATCACCGATCATTCTGATGGCTCAATTCAGAATAGTAATTAGCTCTACACACCAATTAGTAAAGAACAGTTGCCGCGTATGTAGTAAAAATTTACCAAGTGAGAATGAGGCAGCAAACAGAGTCGTTATCTGGGTTACATATGTTCAACAACGGCTGTCACAAATTGGAGTCTAAACACAGCAAACATATAAAACTAACGGCATTGTTCGAGTTTAAAGCCATTCATGGCAATTCACATCGGTTTTACGAGAGCTAGTACTAATTGTAAGATACGACATGAAAATGTCAACACCTGCCTGATAAATTCATCCAACTGCGTACACCAGACAGAATTGATATGATCAATTAAAACTGACAAACTGATTCTAAAGTGCCTTCTCAACCCCACAGAAAGCAGAATGTGACGCATGTCCATCCACCAGAGCACGTGACGTTATTGACATTAAACTTCGAAAGTTTAAGCATTTTTCCGTAAACCTGAAACTTGACAAGATAATAAATTTTTGATTGTAAAAACCTTGCTACCATTTACTGAACCCACTTCCTAATACGCTTAAAAGATCCAGACTCGTTAAAATACAATACATACTTTCGTAACTCTACGACCGAGGCCATAGAAGCGGCTCTACGTACAGTTAAGAACAATTGTCAGTGAAAGTTGAGTTTCTGTTCACCCAAATATAAATTGGCTGCCCTCTTTCTGTTTAACATTCTGAGCCGCATGACTGCCATTTTTAATGTTTAGACATGTCCAAATAAAGACGTTGGCGGGGTGATTTCACCGACCTCGTCGTCCATGAATAAATAACAAGGGGACCCAGGAGAGCGTATCATTTACCATACGCGGTCTACTCTGTGGAGGCTAAAATATAGTGAACATTAAACACGGAACATCAAAGTGCGCGGAATTCCGACGATGTACGTATATGTAGAGAATCCCTACTGTCCTATAGAGGAATATAAATAATATAATAAACAATTTTACAGGCAAGCCTGTCAAATTCGTAGCAGTGTCACCCATTCAGATTTCCATTAGTAGTCTGCAATAGTCATCATCTAATCAGCTTAATCCTATGCTTTACTATTGCAGCAATTGACGTCCACTTCCGGTCTGATAATTTTTTGCGTCACAATAAAAATAACAAATGTGCACATATTTCGTCGAGGTGAGCGCCGGAATCAAACATTTGTGTAATATATATATCCTGCACCGCTGTGAGTCATACCTTCTTCGTCACGTACACAAAAACAATTATTTGTAGCTATAATATTTTGATCCTATATAATGCAATATTATAATAGAACTATTTAAAAATGGCTATATCATGTCAACGTATACCCTTATCTCGACACCATTCAAAGAATTCTTAAACACCCCCCCCCCCCCCCCAAAAAAAAAACCATTACACACAGGTACCCGGTGCATAAAAACTTGTTCTTTTAATTATCATTTAGTCACGAACTGAGCAAGTTAATTAGGCGTATCCAATATTTTTAAGGTATATAGAATGGCGCTGTACCAAACATATCTCGAGGTATTCATGAGGAGTGGAGACGGTGATTGCTTTTCTTTTTTTTTTTTTAAACCAAAAAAGTTCAAACTTCCCCTGTAACTTTTGAAAACCTGTGCAACACTAGCATTTACGCATGGTGTTGTGTAGGCCCCCCCACACCCTTCCTTTCCCGTGAATCCCACGTAACAGTAATACCATTGATCTTGTTTATATAGACCACAAACTCATATGTCTTATGGCTAATCCTCTGTAACGTGTGGTTTGTGT
>CAJDSM010043076.1:0-16284 GCA_903981925.1 Ostrea lurida | reverse complement strand
GATGAGCACTAACACCACCTCATATGAAAATATAACGCACATAAAGCATTGCATTTCACTTCCTCCGAATGTAAATACCCCAGTACAGTAATGAAATCTTATTTCTTAAGTATTTATAGTTTAAATCCGGAGTTAATTTTCACTATATTCGCTGAAACAAATTTTTGCAAATTTAACATTCAGAGAATT
This sequence comes from Ostrea lurida, assembly GCA_903981925.1. Taxonomy (NCBI): domain Eukaryota; kingdom Metazoa; phylum Mollusca; class Bivalvia; order Ostreida; family Ostreidae; genus Ostrea; species Ostrea lurida. Next base: position 16,095 of record CAJDSM010043076.1, on the reverse strand, counting down.
AATTTTTTACGTATAATAATTGAATGAGTTCAGAATTAAGATTTGGTTGGTTTTTTTGCAAATTCAACGACTGCATATTGTGCTGCTAAGTGAAAAAATCATGATTTTTTTCTGACCTCGATATAACCCGCTATGCGATATTGTTTCTAATTAGTTCAGGCCCGAACCCATAAACTGAGAATAGACTTAAGTCTAAATTTTGATTACTATATCTCAAGAGTTACAACATTTATGTTTAAAAACACTAAGGTTTTTAATAAGAAATTAATGCAACTTATGCTGAAAATTTTATTTGTTCATAAAAATTAGTTCAAAGGTTAGCTGGACTTAAGTCTATTCTCAGTTTATATGGTCGTGAGGCTGAATTTCTTTGCAACTTTCAGTACATGATACATTCTTTAGATGACTCCAACTCTGCCCAAAATGATATTCCTCTTGTCACATAATGGGCATAATTTCAATTTAATATGGAAACTTGAATAAAAAGTATGTTTCTTTTTTGATAATGAGATGCTTTAAAACCCAGTGACAAACTCTCAGCTCATCAGTTCATCATTTGAGCCTTGTGGTGCAACAATTAACAAACTAATGTCAACGTTCTTTCAAAACAACCTTTTCAGAATCAGCTGTCTCTAGAACAACTTCATTAAGATTTTATCTGTTGCCATTTCCGTTGAACCCCCTCTTTTAGGTTGGTCTTCGGTAAATTGTGTTCTGGCGTGGTCTTAAGAAAATCAAAATACATATAAAATATATACTCAAACGTCATTCACAATCAGATACATCAAATAAAAAGAACAAAAAATCGATTTGAGATCTTACAGACGTGGTCTTGATTGACGAAGCCTTCAAGACTATTCTGTATACATCTGAAAGTACAAAGATAGTATAAACTTAACACTAAAACAATCTTTGGATGTATTCTCATTCTGCTTATAACTAAATTATTACATCCCAGTATTTTGAAGTTCTCTCTTCAAGAAAAGGAAAACAACAATACAACTACGCTATATTTGTGAACTTACATGCATAATCTTTTTTGTTCGTCGATTACATTTTACGTAAACTCCGCAACACACATTGCAAGAAAGACACTACACTTCCGGTGATGATGGCAATCAAAGAGGAGGCTGGTAGCCAGTGAAACGTCTGAAAGGTACATGGAAATGTACATGTATAACAATCCTCTTTTTTAAATATTTCCATCTTCGAAAATTAACATAATATTTGATACTAACCTTTCACGTCGACTTTCAAGGCGAGATTCGGCAGATTTAAAATAGTTAGACTTGGCCTCGCATGTATATCTTCCAGCTTCACCACTTGAGAGTCGAACACTACGAGGTGCCCATTGTCCAAGCCTCCGTACGCCAAGAATGTGACGCGGGAGGATGTCTCAGATAAATCATCCATTCTTCTTCCAAACTACAGAGGGTTTGGGTACCCGGATGTCTTGCAATACACGTGAAGAGAGTCTCCTACATTTATAGTCTTCATTCATCAATGATGGTCTTTGGAGGAGCTAATACAGAAGAATAAATGAAAGATTACTGTCTACAAATGAATGAGTGACGCTGTAACATTAAGCACTAGTGTAAAATCTATAATTACCATATATTTCCTTGTGATGGAAACTGTTGTTGGAAGGAGTCCTACTTCAAGGAGAATGTTGCATTCATATTTCCCTGCATCTGAGAGTTCTGAAGAAGAAATTTATCTTTATCTTAGACATTCTAAAGCACTACATGCAGTCAGCAAATATGGGAAGGATATAGTAGTACATACGTGTGTCAATTATTTGGAGAGTCCTGAGTTCGGAAAATAATTCAGTCGTCCATTTGCATCTAGTTCCTTCAGTGGCACTCCTTCCTTAGTCCAGAACATTTGTAAGACACGTCACTGGGGCAAGCCTTTGACGTCACATTCCAGATACATTGTCTTGTTTGGTGTGATGGTCTTGCCATGAGCCATTGCCATTACTTGAAGAACAAATAGATCAATTTTTGCGAAGACATAATTAGGGTTTGTTAGAAACTATTAGAAATACAAAACAACAGCAAAGAGACAAATGTTCAAAATCATTTAAAATACCTATTGTAGATCTCGTCATAGTAATTGGAGAAAGACAGATCCCGAAAACCTCAAATGTGAGTCGAGCAAATATTGATAGAACTATACTGATAGTACGTTAACCTCCCGGACTGAGACATTTTTCCATGCGGCACGTGTAATTACCACTGTGCGAGGCATCAGCATACGGCTTCCGAATTGATGATGTCACAAACACAGCACCTTTGGACAATTTGATATCTCTACTAATTTGGAATTGTCGGTTGTTAATGTGTTGCCATCAGAGTATTGCCAGGTGAAATCACATGGTGGAGAGAACGATATTCACACGAGAGATGTACAACATTCTGGAAGACACCAGTATCTCTGGATGTGGGGAGTCTTTTCAAGTGTCACTGTAATTTAAAATAGAATTTAATTACATAATGTTCAATGAATTGACATTTATCAAGTTGCAATGTCAACCAGACTAATCTCAAACTATTCTAAAAACTCACTTGCAGGAACCGTTACAGTTTCACTGAGGTGCTGTTTGGGACAAAACACGTGTAATTCCCAGAGTCCACGTACTCGGTTTCTGTTTTATGATTCTGAGTCTGTAATAGTGACCCGTCCACAGATACTATCTCTCTGACGAAGTCCTTCTGAAGCCATTACCGTTCCATGCGGACGAAGTCCTTGGCACAGTACTGGTTTCGTCCCTCTTAGGTCCAGTGTATTCGCAGAAAAGTTTCAAAGTGTCGGCGACTGGTAATTGACTATGTTCCGAATCGGTGGCGTTATTCGTAATCTGTAAAATGATTACGTGGGACGCTGTATTAATTCCAATACATTGCAAGTTTACTTACAGATTTTGTCCATGATATAGTATTCATTTCACTACACCGCCTTTACAAAGATTGTGTTTAAAAGACTACAACTACAGTTGATACTCTATATAATCTTGAGAGATCAATTACATTTCTTACATACTTTGGAGTTGTAAAACTTGTACACGTAGATTTCATGGCAGATATAAGACACTTGTTTACAGACTTTGAAAGTGTGTGTATTACAGATGTTGGGGATATATACATATTTTCCTGCGTTGGTGACCTTTCCAATATGAATGAAAATTCTCAAAGGGTCATAAATCAAAGTTACAAACACACTTTTTTAACAGTATATTGAGAGAGTTTACATACGAGATTTAAGACAAATATTTATATAATGGATGAACCAGGATTGAAAGACTTATGTTAATAAAAAGCAGCTTTTGAGATACAATAGTTTGCGACCATTGATACAAAACTATAGCTTTGAGATACACGACTTCACAGACTGAGTTACATGTTACAAGACCTGGAGATTAAGGCAAAGATAACGACAGTGGATCAATATCATAGTCCAAATAGAATACAAAACAAGAGAGTGGGCAACACGGACCCCTGGACCACACGCAGAGGTGGGATCAGTGCCTAGAGACAGCAATCCCCTGTTGGTCAACCGCTCACACCTGCCGTGAGCCCATAGTCTTGATCAGGTAAACGGAGCATCCGTAGTCAAATCGTGTATGAAAAACGGCTTAATAATTGCTATGAACACATCCAGACAGCATTTGACCCAATGGTATGACATAATGGCAAACTAAATCGTTTAGATATATTAGTTCACACAGTCAGTTGGGACGTAATACGGAGTCATGAAAAGTTATGTTAGCGTGAAGTGTTTGCTGTTCAAAAATGGAAGTATTTTTTATATTCATTCTGTCAGAATATTTCCAAAATTGTTGCACTATATATATATATATTTATAAAGATTCGTCCTCAGACTATCATTTCATTTGGTAGAGATATCGCAGGTAAATACATTAGGAATGTAAATATATTGAAAATATTTAAATAGTAAAATCCATATCATATGTCATGTCATTTACCAGCTCAAAAGGTGGATTTCATGATAGGGGCCGACTTAATTCAACTCATTCAATAATTTTTCACTTAGAAATTATGAATGATCGCCATTCAAGCTGTTGGCGTTAATGTGAATAAATAATGTATACGAGCCCCCTAATAGTGTGAAACACTGCCTTGTAAGAATGGGGATTTCATTTTTGAAAATGCATGAGACCATGATGAACTGTGACACGTATGTTGGCATTGCGCTTTATGAAAAGTGTGCAAGCATTAGCAGCTGCACTTCATACTCTCATGTATTTTCAAGGTAGCGGTCAGCCGGGTTCGATCTCCCATGGCCAGATAGCTCAGTTGGTAGAGCACCAGAGCACCTGATTAGAGATTCAGGGGGCAAGGGTTCGAATCCCGGTCTGGTGCGTTGCATTTTCTCCCTTCCTGTTACATTTGGTGCCGTAGACCATCCCTGGAATTGCAGGTGAAAGTCCTGCCAGCTAGAGGCAAGGAACCTGGGTTGGGTGTCTTCGGGGACAAAGACAATTTAGGAGGGAGGAGTGTAGCGGTCAGCCGGGTTCGATCTCCCGTGGCCCGATAGCTCAGTTGGTAGAGCACCTGACTAGAGATTCAAGGGGCCCGGGTCCAAATCCCGGTCTGGTCTGTTGCATTTCCTCCCTTCCTGTTACACTACTTTCATTTTCACCAGAATTACCAGTTGTTAAACTAGTTGTAACATATTTGTCAAGATTCATGTGCACATTTTTCACAACTACAGCACATTCATGAGGGAAAGACTCATTACAATTTGTAAAAATATCAAAGACAAAACATTGGTTAGCATTGCAGTCTGATAGGCGTCAAATGAATCCAGTAAAATGCAGAAATTCTCCCTATCGATGTTCCCCAGTGCTGCCACTCCAGCGAGCGTGCACTGTTAGTGTGTATATCCAGGAATTTTCCCTTGGGGAAGTGGGTTCCATCACATTAATTTTTCAATGGTTCCAATTGAAACTAGATATCAGCATTTAGTATTTTTACAACTGAAAGTGCATAAAAGGATCAGCCATGTGCTAATCAAAGCATGTATTTTCTCCAAAAGAAAACTATTAAAATATCAAACATTATAGACCTATAACAAAACCATAACCACGCGAAACACCCTGTAATCGGATCACATTGTCAGAAGAAAATACGTCATACGCAGCTTTATTTACATTTTCAGGAATGTAAGAAATGCACATTTTCTGGTAAACCAACTTGCCAGATGCACATCTCAAAATAGATAAAACGATGCTAAAATAGAGCCCATGGTGTAACCTTATCTATCAATGTGATGGGTTTTCTCTCCTTTGATAATTAAATTTTCAATGGTGGAAGAAAATCAATAAAGTTAAAAGAAGTCTTGGATTTAGAATATTTTCATCGAGTCTCCAGAGTTATTTATACTCAGAAATGAGAATCATACTTGGTGAGATATACATCAAGCATGAGAGGCCTTTGATTCTACAACCTTCACTGGTCCTGAGATCAGAAAAGTCTAATTTACATAGTCTACATGTATGTCAGGGGCGGATCCAGAAATTTGAGTTGGGGGGGCACAACATCATACGAGGCAGGGAGTCTGGGGGCCACCTTGAGGTCCCCTGTTAGTCCAGTGCGAAGCCCTAGTGGGGATCCAAGGGGCGAAGCCCCCGGAAGCTCCCAGAGTTTTAGAAGATCTTTATAGGGCTTGAAATTCTTGTCTCCGAAAGTAGTCTCAAGTAGTCATTCTTACTATATTTTGTCATTTTCAATCAATAATAATGAATTTTGAAGGTTTATTTGAATGGAATATCTTTCTCAGAAAAGCACAATAAAGTCAAGATATTAACTTAGTAATCATTACGAAATTAGAGGGGGGGGGGGGGCACGTGTGTATTTCATTACATTTTTCTCAGTGAAAATATAAAGATTATATATTACACTCTGGTAAATTTTAGGGGGCCGTGTCCAGTGCACCCCCGCCCCCCCCCCCCGCAAATTTCCCGGCACTGTATGTACTTCTTATCTTACTATGGTATCCATGACCTTTATAATGAAACAATGTCAAAAATTCAAACCATTTACTCTAAAAATTCAAATCATTTTACATAATAAGTAAACTATCTATCCCTTATGGAGCATAATTCACAGGCATTTAATAAGCTCCTAAACAATGCCAAAACAAATGTATGCTTCAGTTCATAGTACGGTTGTTGTGAGAGTTCAACTTTAGAATATCAAATTATGGTCAGAGTTTGTGCCCAGTCCATTTACTAAATAAAGTGACATAGTTACATATTCTGTGCTGACCATTTGAGATTGAAGAGAGAGAGAGAGAGAGAGAGAGAGAGAGAGAGAGCTTAGTTCAGTCTAGTTTACTATATGTCAAGGTAAGTCTGATATATTGTATCAAAATGTCGCATCTTTAACTATAAAACTGATATAATTGAAATTTCTAAGATAACATTCACATGCAGAGTAACTTATTAATCTACAGTACTAATATCACGTATGGCATTTTGCTTTTGTCTTGGCCTTACTCAGAGTTGCAATATGGCCTTTGGTGGCATATTGAAAAGTCATTTTCTTTATGACATCTGCAATGTGGTATTTTTTTTAATTAACTAGTGAACAAAACTAAAAGAAAACATTTGGATTTGATATTGGTGTCCTTTCTGATTGAATATATAATGAAATAGTCAATAATATACTGGTATATTAGTATTTAGAACTCTAACCATTACCAGACATGGGGCCAAGTAATGCATTACCATTACTTTTTGGTTTTCCACCCCCATCCCCCAAATCTCGATGAAACTGTCTTTATCACAAGTTACACTGTATCAACATAGTGTCATGAACTACTATGTATATGGACAAGAATTCACTAATGCAACACAAAGTGTGACATTGGCAAAAAAATAGTAATCAATCAGTAAAGAGAATGTTTATTTATCATCATGGTACTGAGAGAGAGAGAGAGAGAGAGAGAGAGAGAGAGAGAGAGAGAGAGAGAGAGGAAATACCAGGTATAGGTAACATAAATGAGGCCAGGTCTACATAAAAGTCTGACTGGTCTAGTCCTTTTTAAAGTTATAAGGCTGAACCCTGACAAGCATGTTAAAGGTACTATTGAACCCTGAATAAGCATTGTCTAAAGTACTATTGAACTCCTGACTAGCATTCGTCTCAAAGTACTATTGAACCCTGACTAGCATGTCTAAAGGGTACTATTGAACCGATAGCTTGTCAGGTATCTATTGACTGTCATTGGTCTAAAGTACTATTGAACACCCGACTAGGACATTGTCCTAAAGGCTATTTGAATCCTGACTAGCATTTGTCTAAAGCTATATCTTGCAAGCCTGAACTAGGCATTGTCTACGCTACTATTGAACCGACTAGAATTGTCTAAAAGCTGACTATGTGAACCCTGACTAGCATTGTGTCTAAAGGTACTATTGAACCCTGACTAGCATTGTCTTAAAGCTACTATTGAACCCTGACTAGCATTATCTAAAATTGTCAAATGAGCTACTAATCTAGTTTACACGCGAGTATCTGATTCTGGGGAAGAAGTGATCAGCATGCTGTTACATTTACTGCCAATGACTACTGCACCAACAATACGACATGTGTTGGGGTCAGTTTCTGTGGTCAACATCCTGATCATTGCTAACATCTGTACTTATACATTTCCTTTATACAGTGCACCAGATGAGGGGGATTTTCAGGGTCACACATAAGTGTTCATCATCACTCAATGTCAGGCCCCTCCTCAGAATCTTAGATAACCGCTGTTCATCAATACAGGACTTTATATCTGGGTCAAAGTAAATTTCTCAAATTGATAAGGTCGCTGATATTATGAGCTTTCATCTACAGAATGAAAATCTCGGAGAATACTGATTAAAGAGTTCCGTTTTTCATATTCTAAAATTTGTTTAAATAACTATGGATAATTATAAAGTGCAGTTTATATACCTTAAGTAATTCACAGTCAAAACACATAATTTGAAAGTCAGTATATAATTATACTTTCTAAAAGGAGTAAAATTCGGAGAGCGTGTTATGCAGAATATATAGGATAATTATAAAGGCTTGCTTTTCATATTGCCATGTTTTCACTAAATGACCCGCTCATGTAAATCTAAATTATACAAACTGGGAAACATCATGTTAAAAAGGTTGCTAACAGGTCAAGTCCACATTGGGAAACTGTCAAAAATGAATTGTTTGGTCCCTAAAATCTGACAAGCCTTTTATGGTATATATGTTATCATTATTTAAGGAAAAATGTCAAGTTTGTTGGTATCATGAAGGTATAAATTTATGGAAACAGAGAATGATTTGCACAATCCTAAAGGCAGTTCATGCATTTACACTTGTTAGATATAAAATAATAAACAAATCCAGGTGGCAGTATTTGGTTTTTTTTTTAATTTTTTTATGATAATATTCTAGCCTCTATGTCTATTTGAAAGGTCTGCTGTGCATCTCAGTTCCTATATTGAGAAATATAATACTTGTAATGAAACAGCCAAAGCTTTACTACCGGTACAGACAAAATACTAGCTGGCTGAATGTAAATACAGTCAAACCTCATAATCTTGAACTCGATCACTTTGACATAGCCATATGGTATTCGAGATATCAGTGTTCAAGATAACGAATTTCAACTGTATTTAGAAAAAGCTCAAATTGATAGAAACAATCAGAATGCATGAAAATATTCCGAAAAGTCATTTAAACCAATCGTTTTGGTTACAGACAGCCCAAAAATTGTGATTGAATGTCAGTTANTTAAACCAATCGTTTTGGTTACAGACAGCCCCAAATTGTGATAGAATGTCAGTTTTATCCATAGAGCAGAATAATTTTGATATGATGTTAAAGGTAAAAACAAATTCTTTTGTTTTTTATTTTTCTTACTGTTTTGTTTCTGACAGCATATTTCAAATACAACTTCTTGATCTACCAACTGATAGTAGAGATCAAAACTCTTGGCTTGTAAAGATGATTTTCATATTTTTCCACAGAAACCAGGAACCAGTTTTTGTTTTTTTTTATAATTAGACCCTCCGACTAGTATCCCAAGTACTCATCGACATATCAAAATTCACAGTAATAGTCAGAGGTATTTAGTGAAAGAACTAGGTTCATGAATAAGACTGTATATCAAAACTACTGTATACATACAAAATGAAACTGTATACATACAAAATGAAACTGTTTGCATAAATTTGTTATTAGAAGGTAATATACAAAACCAATTGTGATTTTACTAGTGAATTATGAATTCATAATGTATGACATAAACACATGAATTCCCAATCAGGTTCTTAGAAATGGCCAACACCTGTGTAGCTCCAGAAAGTATGGGCCACATAAATCGTTTAGGTTTACATGTTGCAAGTACATGAGCATTGCTTGATTGACACGTGTGGTTTGATGTTAATTTCTATTTGAACAACTCCCTGAAATGTTAATTAATTGGCATTTTAATAATTTTCAAGGATCACCATGAACTTTGTGAAAACTATCAGTTTTGATAAAAAATGTAATTCTTACGGTAGATATTAGTTTCCAACAAGTGTGTGTCAATGTAAAAACTAGAAATGACAGAGTTTCAGAGAATGATGGACCAGGTATTCAGGAACCTACAGAAAAGTGTAAGACAACAAATTAAGACCTGATGGCTAATTAAGCCATATTGCTAAAATATTCTGCCTTCTGACCCCATGGAAAGCTAGTAACAGAGTAAAAGACACAGCAGGAAGATTCAGAAAATCCCACGTGCTGAGTGAATCGACTGTGTATATAAGTTACCACTGTAGTTTACATAGTATTCACCATGCTGTCTAGTACTGGTTGCTACATAATGAAAATCACCCCGTGTAAACAATTAGCAGCACACTTGTCTCGTGTGTGGTGTGTATGGCGGAGGCTGATGGCAAATGACATGGATCCTGTCAGAGCGATGCTGGGGGAACTGGAAACTTTCCTACCACGCGCACATTCCTGAGACAGTCGTGGAATGTGGGAGAAGCCAGACTCCGTGTTGATCTCCCTGACTATACCCTCATTATTTAATCATTAATGAAAGCAAAAAGCATGTGCAATGTTTCTGACCCCTGATGAACTAGGAGAGACCTTTGTGTGTCTCCAATTCTGTGTCTAGTGACCAGTATATAAGGTACACGATCAAATCTCAAAAAATAAATTCAAGAGATGAGGACCTAGAGAGCTGTATGCCATCAATTAATATTATTTTAATATATCATATCTATCATATGTTGGTATTTTATTAAAATGCTAATTAACAACTACATCATACTTATCATTTAGTAAGATTTTTACATGTAGCAACTCCATTTACATGAAGGAAAAAATAATTTGATCTCTCATTTTAATTGGTAGGTTAATTGTACAATTAGTACATGTATATACATTGTATTTCCTTTTCAAGCCTTACTGAAGTTTTCAGTAATCTTAGATCTGTCCTAATATATTGTAACAGGAAGGGACAAAATGCAATGGACAGACCGAGATTGGAACCCGGGGCCCCTGTATCTCCAGTCAGGTGCTCTACCAACTGAGCTAACTGGCCACTGGAGATTGAACCTGGCTGGCCACTTCATTCCTCTCTCCTTAAATGTCTTTAGTATCCTCTCTCTTTAAATGTCTTTAGTATTGAAGACATCAGGGTCTTTTTCCCGTGGCAGGCATCTTCTTTTGTCAGTTCCAGGTTTGGTCAACAGCATCAAATGCAACAGGAAGGGAGAAAATGCAACAGACTAGCTGCAGAACTGTTGCTCTCTGAAAAATATTTTTTTTCAGAGAGCTACAGTTTTGGTGAGCGCTAGCAACAGACCAGATTGGGTTTGAACCCAGGCTCACTGAATCTCTGGTCAGGTGCTCTACCAACTGACCACCAGTGATCAAACTCGGTTGACTGCTACAATGTTGTCTGCTCTCAAAAAGTTTTGACTGCATAAGGTACCAATAACTATCGCTGTGAGATCTAGACTTAAACAAGTACCTGTAGCAAAGTAGATGAGAGATGTCAGATTCACCCCATATCTTATCTAGCTATAGCTTGATGGATTAAGAAACGAAGATGCCTAAAAAATGGACTCTAAACACAAGTACACATTTTGTGATCTTCATCTTAACTTTAGTACTGATTATTTTGCTTATGACAAATCTTGGAAATAATTCAATCAAGTCAATTCAAAACACTGGTTTACTTGTGGTTCTCTGTTTATAAAGCAACTTGTATTTTAAAAGGTCTTATTTCTTGTCTCCATTTTGAAACCTGAAGGCTTATACTTCGATGACATAATAAAGGCCATATCTGGGATTTACCAACAAAATGCAGGAAAGAATTTTACGGTATTTGAAGTCCATATACAAAGTTAAGTGAAGGGGTTTAATTTTGTTCATGGTGCTGATTGATTGTCCTTGTAAGTTGAGGACCTGAATAGGATGACAGATATTGATATAGCCATGGTGGGCAGTTATTTACTGTGGTCATCAGATATCTGGCCTGCTCATTTTAAATGGAGGAATGACCTATAGAATTACACAGATAATTACGGTACATGTACTAAAGTCAAAGAAATTGAACCTAGACAAGAAAAGGTCATCATTTATCACACCGACTAACAACTGCAGGAAAATTGTTACTGGAAAGGTTAACACGGAGACCACCCCCTCCTCCTATTCTTTAATGATTTGATATGCTGTCCACCAATGAACAATCACAACCTTCTGTAAGAGATAGGTTTGTGTACTGTAGTGTATTTTCTATGAGAAGTCAAGATCCTCATTGTTCATGTAAAGTGTCAGTTAGACGGTAATGTATTCAATACTTGGTAAAGTAGCTTAATGATTCAAATCGGGGGATTTACCCCTTATAGTGCTAGTCCAGTAACTTTCCCTGCTGAGACACACAGGCCAATATCTACAGTCTGTTTTGATGCCAACCAACCAAACTATAGCAGTCATGTTTATTCCTTATAAAATTGGCTATTAAGAATATTTAACTAATGAATAGTGCTTCAAATTAACATTCCTAGCAGTCTTCAAAATTAAGCGGTAGTCCGATGACCGTGGCTAGTAAAAATCGGATCGGGCTTACCGAAAAATTATTGACGCACATGCAAAGATAGCCAGTGACATTTTTTCCAGCGAGAGTACTAAAATATAAATAGGATGCACATTCCTGTATGACCTTAGTGAAATAAACTGTAAATGAATCACTCTTATACAGCTCTTGGCCAGTAAAATTTTACTTGGGCTGCCAATTTGAAACGCTCACTGCCTCTGGGCTTGTAGTAAATAAAGCTAAACGCGAAGACTGATGATAGTAGACAGGTAGTACGTTACACTGAGTTGCTGGCCAATGGAGTTTGGTCTGTCGATTGGATGCTCAATGATTAGACAGCCCGAGTTGCTGGCCAATGAGTTTGTCTGTTCTATTAGATGCTGCATGATTAGACAGGCCTGAGTTTCTGCCATGAGTTTTCTGTTCTATTAGATGCTGCAGTGATTAGACAGGGCTGAGTTTGCTGGCCAATTGGTTTGTCTGTTCTATTAGTGCTGCAATGATTAGACAGACCCGTTCTGGCCAATGAGTTTGTCTGTCTATTAGATACTGCATTGATTAGGACAGACCAGAGTTTCTGACAATGAGTTTGTCTGTCTATTAGTGCTGCAATGATTAGACAGAACCGAGTTTCTGGGCCAATTGAGTTTTCTGTCTATTAGATAACTGCAGTGATTAACAGACCCAAGTTTCTGACCAATGAGTTTGTCTGTTCTATTAGATGCTGCAATGATTAGGGACAGACCGAGTCTGGCAATGAGTTTGTCTGTCTATTAGATACTGCAATGATAGACAGGCCTGAGTTTCTGCCAAGAGTTTGTCTGTCTATTAGATACATGCAGTGATATAGACAGGAACCCAAGTTTCTGACAATGACGTTTTGTCTGTTCTATTAGATGCTTGCAATGATAGACAGACCAAGTTTCTGACCAATTAGTTTGTCTGTTCTAGTTAGATCTGCAATGATTAGACAGGCCTGAGTTGCTGACCAATGAGTTTGTCTGTTGTAAGATACTGCAGTGATTAGACAGACCAGAGTTTCTGACCAATGAGTTGTCTGTTCTTTAGATTGCTGCAGTGATTAGACAGACCTGAGTTTGGCCAATGAGTTTGTCGTTGCTATTAGATGCTGCAGTGATTAGATGGCCCTGAGTTTCTGGCCAATGAGTTTGTCTGTTCTATTAATGCGGCAATGATAGGGACGACCTGAGGTTTCTGGCCAATTAGTTTGTGTTCTATTAGATGCTGCAATGATTAGACAGACCTGAGTTTCCTGGCCAATGAGTTGTTCTGTTCTATTAGATGTCAGTTATTAGACAACCGAGTTGCGGCCAATGAGTTGTCGTCTATAGATGCCTGCAGATGATTAGACAAGCCTGAGTTGCTGGCCAATGATTTGTCGTTCTATTAGATACTTGCAGTGATAGACAGACCAGAGTTCTGACCAATGAGTTTGTCTGTTCTATTAGATGCTGCAGTGATTAGACAGGCCTGAGTTCTGACCAATGAGTTTGTCTGTTTCTATTAGAGTTGCTGCAGTGATTTAGATGGGCCTGAGTTTCTGACCAATGATTGCGTTCTATTAGATGCTGCAAGTGATTAGACAACGCTGAGATGGTGAACAGACAGCTGTTAAAACACTGAACTGGTGATTCTGGACCCTAGGTTAAATCCCTGTTCTGGTTCATACATTTTCTCCCTATACATTACATTATATGCCATAAGAACTGCCTCTAAAACAGATTCAAATGAACATTTCTGGAAAGTGAGTTGAATGATTGTGTCTTTGTGGGCAAATGGCATTAATGAAGTGTTGTGGTGCATGTTTTGTTCAATCCTGTAAGTGTCGAAATGTTCGAGAGAACATCTAAGCCAGAAATTTAAAGAATCTCAGGTATGAGCTGGCGCTGCTTCTAACTTCGTGCAAATCAACAGCTTAATCTTGGAGAGACTGGACTCTCAGTGCTAGAGGTCCCAGTTTCCATCACAAGAGACCTGGACTCTCAGTGCTAGAGTACCCAGTTCCATCACAGAGACCTGCCGACCTCAGTGCTAGCAGTACCAGTTTCCATCACAAGAGAACTGACTCTCATGCTGAGGACCTAGTTCCACCCAAGAACCTGGACTCTCAGCTGCTTAAGGTCCTAGTTTTCCAATCACAAGCGAATTTGTTTCTCAGGCACTAATCTTACTTTAGTGTGTAAACTGGGGCCAGACCAGCTCCTGCCCCGCCTCAGTTGTGGACACGCACGGCCCAGAAAATTAAAACAGCGACGAATGTACGGAAAAAGTGCTGTAATGTACACAACCTGTTTCAAAAGAGGATAAAAAAAATAATCATCAATTTTATGCATGAATGTAACATGATTCAAACTGTGACCTGGATCGCTCTTCATGTTATGACATAAAATCAAGAGGACAAGTGGATACAATGCTTGAACTGTAGGTCCACGAGCATTGAAAGTTATGTTAAACTAAAGGTATGGATATAGGAAAAAGTAATCCAGTTGTACCCAAAACTAGCCCAACTAGGTCATGCTTATTCAATTCAATCCACACAACTTGGGATGAATCTATAATAATAATATTATCATGGTATTTTTTTGTGTTTTCAGCTTTTGGTGAAGAGGGTTTTAAAAAAGATTTGCAGCTTAGACTTCATGCAGTCATATTAAAATTTGATCCCTGGATCTACCCTGCTTGGGTCCATTAATTTACAAATCAATTGGAAAAAGCATACTAGTTATTGTGTTATCAAGATATTGGGTGGCCGAATATCTTCCAATGTCCAGGGAGAATGACCCTTGACCTCATGATCTCAATTCAAAAAATGGCGATCCCCTTTCTATGGCATCACCTTCTTTTTTGGGTCAACCAATTTAGCAAGATTGGAACTATCAAGCAAAGGGTTCTTTGGATTATGAGTGGACAGAGACTTGGTCTAAGACTAAGCAACAGGTACAAAAACAATGGCCCCTCTTTCAAAGGGAGGGGAATAAATTTGAGTCCATTCTTGGGAATATTAACCAACACAGCTGACACACCACCTTCCCTCCCTAATGTCTAAGTCACACTTTGATATATCATACCCTGGAAGGTATGTTCAGGGGCTGAACTACAGCTTTAAATATAGTAAAAAGGGAAAGATCTGTCAATAAACCAGTCTAGGATGAGCCTAGGTCCTCTTGAAATCATTAATCAGGGTACTCTACCAAATGAATATCTTCACTGGTGATTTAATCTGTCGACTGCCACATTCCTCTCTCCTTAAATGTTTTCATATTCAAAGTATAGCAACATAACATTTTTATCCCTTTGCAGGCCTTTTCATCTTTCAGTTCAGGCTGGTCAAGTGGCACCAAATGTAACAGGAGGGAAGAAACACAAACGACCAGACCGGGATTTGAAACCTGGACCCCCTGAATTCTTTTTCCGGTGTTTTACAAATTAGCCACTGGCCACCTGGTATAAGAACCCAACAGCTAAGACCACATGCTTTATGTCGATTGTCCAATTATGTACTCGATTACAAAGGAAGATTAAGTATTACGCAACGAGAATGAAGAGCTTCAGTTCTATAGAGGAGTCACTACTGGTGAGCTTTAATATTAGGAGACTCATGGTACGACTTCCAACACTTTCATGTCCTGTTAGCTTTACTGTTAAAACCATTGTGATTCAAGGCACTGATTAGTTATATCTGTAGTTTATTTGCTTTGGGTCTTTTGTTTCTCTATCTAGTTACATGTCAATTTAAAAAAAAAATTCATAAATCATTCTGGTATTGTAGTGCAATGACCTACAGCTTCTTTATTCCAATACCTTTAAATCTTTGTTACCATGTACAGAAAGGTTTTTTATTTATGAAAGAGAAATACTACAACTCATTGCAAAAAGACAATTAATCTGGACTGAGATATTCCAGACATGCGGAAGTATACGACATACAGAAAAATTTCATGTTACGGTTCATACGTCCCTGTGGTACACTCCTGATACCACAAC
>CAJDSM010043070.1:563-11952 GCA_903981925.1 Ostrea lurida | reverse complement strand
TCAAACAAAGATTTTACATACAGTCTGATTCGTATTAACTTCATAGGACCAGTCCAGTCTAATATAGGTATATAATGGTCCGGACTTTTCACTTCAAAAATTGATGATCAATAAACTGAGCTTAAAACTTGCAGCTAGCCATTTTAAGGTAACGGTGATTTAATCTTTGTCAAGGATATGTCATCTGAATGCATACAAACATTTCTTGACATGCATTTGATTGCACAGAATTCGGTATAGGTTCCTGTAACATATGGAAGAGTGTGTGTGTTTAATCTTTCTGGAAAATTTTAGCTGGCCTCGAGTCACGTACAGTTGAGGATTTCCTCACAGAAGTAACAAAGGCTTAAGTAGTCTCCTATCCAAGCTGAGTAAATATTTACTGTGGAAGATGAAATAGGGGGGGCCAAAAATATCTAGGGATCATTTCTCAATTAGTTGAGATTTGTGGTTTTCGTAAACATTAAGATTCCCCCTCCCTTTTCCTCTGAAATTTTTTTTTTCACAGTCGGAAAACAAGCGTTATTGTGAGTGAGGTATGTGAACAAAATTACTTGGCCTTCAACTGCCTGTATGAGATGACGTGAATTTACTTTTCAATAATGATCATGCAGTCTATCGCTTGTCCAGAGAGTGAACCGCTTCTTTCAATTGTCCATGTAATAAACAATTCAAACATCGAAGGTTTGATATAATCCATTTATATATTTTATAGTGTGTTGAACTGTGAGATGTAAGTTCAAGGCCAGAATTCATTTAAAACTTTAACAGAAATCAATTTTTTGAGGATCAGACATAGCTTTGTTGTATTGTGTAAGTTTGCAGAGGTTAAACTCCTCTGAACTGGTGATTAGGCCCGGCTGGTGCTGAGATAAGGCTGATTTTGTATCATGCCATTGTTTATGAGATAACTGGATAATCCGATGTGTCCGGAGATAATTTCCTGAGAGGATCCAGAATCCTGTAATTTAAAGAAAATCCGAATGGCAGAATTTTCATTAAAGGAACAATATCGCTCACTAAATGTCAACAATATTTAACAGATTCAAAGTGAGTTCAAATGACTCATACAAGTGATTTTCTGTTAAAAATATCAGTTTTATATGCATTTATCTGTATTCATTTCCAAATCTAAAACGTTTATGATCTTTAAAATATGTCCCATTAATTTTTGGCTTCCTGGACAAAAATTCAATTTACTATATATATTATATTAGTTGATTCCCTGATGGTATCTTTCAAGGAACCTTAAGTGAGTCCTGTCTTAAAGTTGCAAAATATCATTGATGTATCTTTTCTTTTTTTTTTATTATACTCGAAAGAAATAAGATGATTCGGGGCGAGAAAGAAATTTCATCAAAATGAGTGATACTTAATTATATTACATGTATCAAATAATGATAGAATAATGGAATAGAATTATTATTTATAAGCCATCAATTTATGAATCAATAGACACAAGGCCTCTCTCTAATTTTGCACTTTTGTTTCATTTTCTCACTCGGACTTTCACATGATTAGGTTTGTTACTGACTGTCTATGTAAATATGTCGGATTGTTCAATTTCGCAGAAGGCGAGATGAAGTCAACATATTGAACAACCCAACATTTTTCCGTAGATAGTCATGCAGTAACAAACCTAATAAGTGATTTGTTTTGTCGAGGACCAAATATAATAGATGGCAATGGGTGAAAAGTTTAAGTTTCAGTTCTAAAAAAGACGTAACACCCGCCATGTTGCTGTCTATATATTTTGCAACTCGCTACCACAGTTTAAAGAATCTTACATGCCTATCATATTGTGATGCATTTCAACCACTGACAAAGTGACATTCTAGTCCAAAGCAAAACAAAGTGTATTGCAATCTTAATGGCTCATCGAAACACCTCATATAATTTAGGCATGGTTTCACCTTGAGAGAAAGTAATTCAAGCTTATAATCATTTTATATGACTTTTTTTGAGATTTTTTTTCTTTTCAGAATGATAAAAAAAGGACTGACAATGTTTTTGTTTGCAAATAGTCTAAAATTTAATTTTCTATAAAATTATATTGAATTTTACCAATGTTAGAATACAAAAACAACAATTAAAATATATTACTGGATTATATATTATGAGAAAAACCACAAAACCGAGGGTATGGTATATTAGTCCCATTTATCAAACCTTAAAACCTATTTGTTAGGAGTTTTGTATTAGTTTATTAAGAGCAATTTACAACAGCAGAAGATGAATTATGATGAATTATCTTCTAGCTGTGTTAAAATCTTATCTAAACACATATATTATATGACAAATAAAGTGTGAATGTTAATTGCGTGGAATATTGAATAATGGTGTACAGTAAGTGGACTGGCGTACTAGCTGCTCTCTCTGAGAGACTTGGTTTTTGTGATATTGTAAGTATAATGCTAATAATCCCACAGTGCTAAAATTTCACGATTTGCTTGCAAGGGCACTTTATCGCAATGGTTTTAATTTCACGTTATAACTTATAGGAAAGTCTATAGGAAAGTCTATAGTTCTATAATTCCTATTTTGAAACCATTGAAATTTGTAAAAATATACTATCCACTGTGGGAAATTTAACTTTGCGAAAAAAGAATAAATCATGAACATTATAGTGAAATAAACCATCATGTTAATTTCCCAATTACAATTAATCTACAGTATTTGGATTCATACAAAGAGTTTGTGCAAAAGTATAATTTGGACACTGAGGCAGCCCATGAATCCTTTAAGCCCTCGGCCATTTAATTAAAGGTCCAAGATTGAGTGCAGCTTCAATCTATTTTTAGTTAAAGATCTGTTAAAAGATCTCAATCATCATATGATATGGAAAAGGTCAAGGTCAGAGCAACTACCACAGGTAACATGGCAATGGCATGACATTTTTTGAAAAAAGGGATTTTTATTAAAAAAGTGTTTAGCACGCTATTGTTTGAAGATCGTTACTCTTCCGAGTTTCCACAAATTATTTGCTGGTTTGAATTATTTGATACGCGGTCAGATATCTTTGTCTTGTCAATATATTTCCGACAGTGGACTGCCCAGAGGCTGGCTGTATTGACCAATAGGCCTAGCTGACAAGACCACATAAATTGTTTTGGACATGTGGTGTAAACCATTTTACAGGGTTCTTATCAAATTACAGGCCTGTACAGGGATGCTCCATATTAATTTACTGTGCAAAGGAGAGGCCACATGGCTGGTGATCAGGAATGTATGATGAACCAGTCAAATTAAGAAACAAACTACTGTATTATATACTGCCTCAAACCAATTTGTGTTCTGGACAATGATATTGGGTTTGTTTTAAATATTGGCACATTTGCCGACCTAGAAAATACTGATCTCCTAGGACTCGCCTATAAGTCGGACCATAGACTTTTGGACCTAAATTCTAGTCCCAAAAATCCGACCTTATAGCGCAGATATTTTTACAGATAAAAACCAGCTCTTTACAATGTCAGAATGAACCTGCTATTGAAGGTTCGGAGAAGCACTTTAACTGTCGTCAAATGTCCAGATCTCTGATTGGCTCAATTTTGGTTAAAAAAAATGAATTATGTACACTCTGGGTTTGATAAGTGACAGATAATGATTAATTTCTCCGACGCGGGTACTTAGGTGAGGTTTTTAATTCCTTCCTTTTGGGGACCAGTTTTCCTCCTGGACTTTCTTATAGAATTCATGCAGTTCAATCCCTGAAATTTCACAATGACTTGAGTCTGAATCAGAGTCGACGGATTTACTGGCAAGTTCGGTCCGACCGACGGTCTGGATCTTATGAACCATTACATCAAGAGTATTAATCTGTCAAAGTTCAGATTGAACCAGTAGAACTTAGACGCTGAACCTGGAGCTTCTATAGAATTCAGAGTGATTTACTGTTCAAAATTTAGAATGAACTTAGCTCAGATATTAACCATAAGAATTTACAATGAACTTGCAGTCAAAATTCAGAGTGAACCAAGTCACTCCGTCTGGAATTTTAGTGGGTGAACCAGTCAGAATATAGAAGTGATCAGTCAGGAATTTAGAGTAACCAGTCAGATATAGAGTTGAAACCAGTCAGAATATAGTGAACCAGTCAGGATATATTGTGATTAACCTGATTGTTCATAATTTAGATTGTGATCTCAGTTCAGATTATAGAGTGAACCAGGTCAGATTTATAGTGTGAACCAGTCAGAACTTAGACTGTGAACCAGTCAGAATATAGACGTGAACCAGTTCAAAATATAGGAATGAATCAGTCAGAATATAGTGTGAACCAGTCGAATTTAGAGTGAACCAGTCAAAGAATATAGTGATGAACCACGTCAGAAGTTAGTGTGAACCAATCAGAATATAGATCTCGAACACAGTCAGAATGTAGTGTAACTAGTCAGAATTATTAGAGTGAAACCCAGTCAAAATGTAGAGTTGAACCCAGTCTCAGAATTTTAAAAAGGAACCAGTCAAGAATATTAGAGTGAACCAGTCAGAATTTAGTGCTGAACCAGTTCAAAGAATTAGATTGAACCAGTCAGAATTTAGTATGAACACCAGTCAAATATAGAGTGGAAACAGTCAGAACTATAAAGTGAACCAGTCAAATATAAGTGTGAAACCAGTCAGATTATAGGATAACCAGTCAGAATCTAGTTTAAACCAATCAGAATCATAGAGTTGAACGGTCCAGAATGTAGTGTGAAACTAGTCGGAATTTAGAGTGAACCAGTCAGATATTAGAGCGAACCAGTCATAATTTAGTGTGAACCAGTTCAGAATTAAAAGGAACCAGTCAGAATGAGAGTGAACAGGTCAGAAAACAGACCGTGAAACCAGTCAGAATTTAGTATGTGAACCAGTCAGAATTAGACAATGCTGAAAACCGTCCAAATTAGGTGGAACCCAGTTCAGAATCTATAGTGTTGGACCAGTCAGAATTTAGTTGTGTGACAGTCAGAATATAGAGTGGACCAGTCACGAATATTAGAAATGAACCAGTCAGAACATATAGGGTGAAACCTAGTCATGTATAGTGTGAACCAGTGCTGAATTTAATGTGAACAAATCAGAATATAGAGGAACTACGTCAGATGTAGTGTAAACTAGTCAGAATTGTAGAGTGAACCAGTCAAAATTTTAGAGTGAAACCCAGCCAGGAATTAAAGTGAACCAGTCGAATATAGCAGTGAACCAGTCAGAAATTTAGTTGTGAACTAGTCCCATTAATTAGAGTAACCCAGTCAGAATTAAGGTGAACCAGTCAGAAAATAGAGTGAACCAGTCAGAAATATAAAGTGAACAGTCAGAATATTAGTTGTGAAGTCAGAATTAGATTCTTCTCATATATATGTTGAACCAGTCCAGAATTTGTTTAAAAGTTGAACCAATGAGAATATAGCGTTAGAACCGGTTGTATATTGATCTCTGAAATATGGAGAACCACTCTGAATTTGCCATGATTCTGAACCTATGTCAGAAATTTAGAAATAAACCAGTCCTGTTAATATTGTTTATGTGAACCAGTCAGAAGATATAAGGAATGCAAAGCCAGATCATATAATTTTAGTATGTGAACCTGTCAAAATTAAGACGAGATGAAACCAATTTCAGAACTTTAAAGTGAATCAGTCATGAATTTAGTGTGTAACCTAGTCAGAATATATGATGTGAACCAGTTCATGAATGTCTTTAGAAGAACCAGTTCAGAATATAGATATGAAACAGTACAGAATCAGTTAGAATGAACCAGTCAGAAATATTAGAGTGAACCACGTCAGAATTTTTAGTTCGTGAAACCAGTCATGAATTTCAGTTGTTGAACCAGTCAAGTAATGTTTTAGCTAATGTGAACCAGTCAGAATTATAGGTGAACCAGTCAGAAAGCTAAATGAACCAAGTCAGGATATATGAGTAAAACCAGCAAGATTTTTTGAGTGTGAACCAAATCATGAATATTTAGAAATGAACCAAGTCCAGAAATTTAAATTGTACTGTTGAAGCCCAGTCAGAATTCTTAGTGTTGAACCAGTCAGGAAGATAGAATTGTGAACCCAGTCAGAATTTAGAATGAATCGTCGAGTCCAGGAAATTATTTTCTAGTACTGAACCAGTCATGATTTTAAAGTGAACAAATTCAGAGACACTTTAGTGTGTGATTGAGAGGGGTGTGGTGAGCCACGTCAGAATATAGAGTGTGAACCAGTCAGAATTATAGAGTGAACCAGTCAAAATTTAGAATGAACTTAGTCAGAATTTTAGTAGTAACCAGTCAGAATTTAATAAGTGACCACGGAAAATCAACAGTAATAGTGTGATTTAGAAGAGTTAAAACCAGTCAGAAATTAGAGTGAACCAGTCAGAAATATAAGAAGTTAAATAACCAGTCAAAATTTAGAGTGGAACCAGATACAGATTTACAGATGAACCAGTCGGAATATTCGTGTGAACCAGTCCAAGAATTTAGAAGGAACCAGTCAGAAGAATAAAGGGTACTGTGAACCAGTAGAAAGAATTTAAAAAAGGAGTTGACAACCAGTCAGAAACATATGAGTAAATGAACCAGTCAGGATATAGTGTGAACCAGTCAGAATATAGAGGAACAGTACAGAATTTAGTGATGAACAGTCAGCAATAGAGTGGAAACCAGTCAGAAATATTAGAGTGAATGAACCAGTACAGAATTAATAGTAAAAGAACTGTGAACCAGTAAGAATATAGATGCGTAGAACCAGTCAGAATATAAGTGAACCAGTCAAGAAATATAGTATGCTGAACCATGTCAGAATATATAGTGAACCAGTCAGAAATATAGAGTGAACCAGTCAGACATATAGAAGTGAAAACCAGTCAGCAAATATGTGAACCAGTCAGATATAGTTGTGAACCAGTCATGAAAAATTTTAGAGTGTCCTCCAGTCAGAATTATAGGTTTTGTGATCCATGCATAGTTGAAAATTCAGAGCTTCGGACGTTTACCAATATTTTCCGAATACCATGAGCTAAGGCTACCACCAAATTCACAAGTGAACCCAGTACAAATTTCACAGTTTTACACTATCATGACAGACAGTAAATCTGGTTACATACTACTGTATAATTATGTACGTTGATTTCAACTAACTTCACCATCATATTAACTTGGACCCCATGAACAAATATTACTGGTGTTATTTACTTAATGTTTGTTTAATTTTGTTATAAACGCAGGCCTTATGTGTCTGTTTGAGTGAAAAAATAACACTGCGTTGTTTACCTTAGTGATCTGAGTAAAATTGAGGACATGCCGACCTACATCAGAGCAAGTCCACAGAGGAATTATTTTGTAACACACTATACGATGTGTCAAATACCTCGTGGTCGATGTGTTTACGAAGTCGGGATTTTCGTAAGGTATCAAGTTACCTAGTATAAATCCGGGATATACCGGAATTTACGTCAACAGAAATTTTAAGCCTTTAACTTTGATTAAATACAAGATTGCATCAAACTCTCTTAATTAATACCCACTCCCACCTTTGTTAGGGCCTATTTAACTTAATTATAAAGGCTACGCTGTTCTTTTAAATGGTAATTTGAATATACATATTGGTCTTCAGGAGATTACCATATCCTAAAAAAAAAAAAAAACTGCTTGATGTAAGCATAAAGGAAAATTATTTAAAGAAAAAATTGAATAAAGAGAAAATGTAGAAATGTTATAAGCTGCATATTTAAAAAAAAAGAAAGAATAGGGGTGGTTACATTATTGCAGCTTGTAGAAGGCATTACAGCTTCATCGATGGCGAGCACTCTGATCGCTGGTTCTTGTTTTTTCTAAGTTTCAGGTGTTCCGCAATACTTTTTAACATTGGCCTCAAGTTTGCAGGTACTGCTGTATAATATTTAATTGAGAGCTTACGTTAAGATGGCATTCTGTCTTATTCCACAGCCTATTTAATGTAAAATACTGAGACTTGAAATATAGGAACTACAGGCAAAAATCAGATGCTCCTAGCTAGTTCCATATCCTATTACAAAAACTATTGATCCAGGTTCTACAAACATAATGGTCAAGTCTCAATAGTTTTATCTGAGGATTGCTACGTCTTACTCACGAACAATTGAATATTCAGGTCCTCCAAATACTTACATCACTATACTTGACACAACAAGTACACCATTTTGGGTTGCAATGGGCGGAATATTTAGATTTAAATTTATATGACCACTAGTTTATTAGTAATCTGTAATATGGTATTAGAATTTCTGTGTAATTAAGTTCCTTTTGAACAAGTATACTAAATACTACAAGGGACATCTGCCTTTTTAAAATTCAGAATTGAGCTCACATCGGAATCGATTGACATGTCATGGGAAAATTATTAAGAATAAAGACAAGAAATCTCTAATGATAGAACATATCAGTGAAAAAAAAAAGACCCAGTCTGAATGCCAAAGAGTCGTAGCGACACAGACAAATTAATTGGAAACAATATAATTAAGCGAGGGAAAAACAGTCAAAATGAAACACCAGGGGAAAAAAACAACAATTCAAAAAACAATAAGTTCGGAAAAACTATGTCATTTATTACGAAACAATCAAACTTCAGATAGCTTATACGAATAATGGAGAGAGAAAAAAACACAATCAAATGTGAAACAGTCGAAATGATACGTGCGAAATAAACACTGTGCAGTCAAAAATGACAGTAAAATGAATTTAACAGTGAAAACTGTAATCAACGGACAAAACAGTCCAAAGTGATATCTTCATTTGCTAATCCAAAACTAATTATCGTACAGGAACGGTCTAAAGTATCATCTTCATTATCCACAACTGTATAATTAACGGACAGAAACGTACAGCTCCAAATTGTCCTATCTTTATTGTAGCTTTACATTTCCTAATTATACACATTATCATCAAATTCGCATACTATGTTACAGTGTACGATTTTCTAGGCCCTTAATATGTAAATGAGTTCAGTGTAAACTATATACTCTCAGTCAGTAGAATTGCTTCTCTGAGTGAGTTTGTCTGAAGAATCAAGTCATTATTTCTTCTGCATCAGAGGGTCTCCCAGAGGCTTTACTTCAGTAGGAGAGAGGACATGAAAAAGTCATCTTCTAAACTGACTTAGGACAATTGCAAACATTTAGCTGATTAAGAAAATTGGCATATGCTGGGTAAACTTGAGGAAATTTATTGCCCATATGCATTTGACATGGTTGTGACCAATTACACAGCATTTTATGGTCAGTCCAAACTCCTGTTGGTGAAGCTTATGTTGACTGTAATTGATATATGATACTATGATGACCTTTCAAAGTTTTCATCTGTACTTTAGGATTGGTTGTGACTCCAGTAATACTGAGTACATAGCGATTCACTGGCTGATCAGAGATAGATTTCATCAGACGTCAGAGTCTGAAAAACTACAGGATGCATTCACTAAATCATTCCAGACAAGCTACAGAAGGCCTATCACAATCAAATGCCCTCTGGTTTGAAATAAAACTTTTTTAAATGATGAGTTTTCATCTATTTGGATGCTAGATCTTAATGACATGCAATTTCAGATTGATGGTAACAACTCACGTACTTTTTAGTAGACACATTGCAGTAATGATATATGCTGACACAGCATCTCTACATACTTTCTGAAATCAGGAAAGAATGTGCTTAAACTGCTTTGATGACACTTTTAACTGTAATGTGAAATAGTACATTTAATTTACTAAATTTTATATTGTCAATATATAAATATCTTATATTGTCCAATACACAAATGAGCGACTATATATGTAGTATTTGTTTTAACCATTACGTAAATCTGTTGTAAATATTTTTCATATTTAGAGCACTGCACATTAATTAAGATTATAGATAATTAAAGTACCTTGATAAATTTGAGTTATTTCAATAGAATTTTTAAAGTACCTCAAAAATATAAATCTATTTGATCTCATTGTTATTAAGTAGCCAAAGTCAGTTAAACTGTGCATTGACACATGAAATGATTTGTTCATATAAAGATTTGATGTACCAGATGTGCAGTACAAATTCTGATCAATACCTCATGCCACTCAATCNATACCAGATGTGCACGAATTCTGATCAATACCTCATGCCACTCAATCAGACAACTTCAAACAAAGTATTAGGAAGCACTAATTTCCCTCTAAGAGCCCCCAGATGGACATTAACAAGTGTAAACAGTGGGACCTCGGCCACACTATACAGATATTGATCAATTGCCCTGCTAGATTGGGGGGAAGGTGAAGGTCGTCTATATCAGGGCACTTTGTGTTAGTGCAACACTTCCACATGTGGTGTGCGGAGTGGAAAGTACAGGAATGAATTAGTCAGGAAAATTTAAATATCAGTCCTTGTCTGTGTACTGTGAATTAAACCACTGGGTTTATAACTTGTGTTGTGAGTTTTCAGGAAAACTTTTGAAAATATCTTTCAAGGTAAGTTTGATGTGTGCCATTTTTAGAGCCAGGTGTATTAAAAATTTTACATTGTCTAACAGGGTGAAAATCTAGGTTATACCCCTGTATAAAGAAACTTTGTAACTTGTGCTATTAATTGTTGGTTGTGTATTATTAGGCAAATTGGTAGAAACTTTAGCCTGGGGTGTTGTTATTCGGAATATAATACTGTCAACAGATTCTATAAATGGGTTGTTAATTGTGGAAGGGGTAGTAAAGATGTCGCCTGACATGGAAGTTTAACACACTGTGAGGAGTTTTATGACTGTGGGGGAATTATGTGGGTCAGGGTTTGGAGTTAACTTAAATGGATTTGTTCAATTTTGCTGCATGTACAAAAGTTCAGGAAGTGAATGGAGGTGTTTCATGTTATCTTTTATCTTTTTTTTTCTTTTCAAGTTAACGAGTTATAAATACAATAAAGAATAGCTAGAATTTATTGATCTAGCTTTCTTCTTCAAAACCCAAAGTATAGGCACAAAGCGGAACAATATCTACCATTGAATCTGAGAGACTATACTATTAGGGACAACAGGGTGTCTGTGAAAGTATAGTCTTCATCTGACCTTTTGCCAGTTTACCCAAAATGTTTACCTAAATCGATGATTCTCGTCAAATCCATGCAGGCGCCAACTGTAAATTAAAACAGGCTTCTGTTCACACAGCATAAAATCCTGCATCTGTCGCAGTTTGCATGCAGCCCAATATGAAGTTCTATTGCCACGTGCAATAAAAACGGGGCTCAATAAAATCATTAAATATTTTATCTTTTATTAAATGGTACTCCTAAATTGATCAAGTATATGCTGGTAATTGTCTGTCATAAACCTGACTTAATTTTATTTTATGAGGTCATGTGAAGGGTAGAATTAGATCTATATGGAATTTTGCCTCTAAAAATTGTATATAGATTTTT
>CAJDSM010043066.1:0-11134 GCA_903981925.1 Ostrea lurida | reverse complement strand
AACGTTCGTGAGCTAAAGTGTTCAAATTCTTAGGATTTCCATTTTTAATGTTTCCAATGCTCACTTAGGGTATTTCTAATGGTCAGACAAAATTTGAACGTCATTTGTTTGAGTTACAAGTGAGATACAGTACTAACAATTCTTCACTATGTAACAAGGTCGAGCCTTGTTTTTGTTTACATAAAGATGCTTCACAGAAAATACCATGTTAAACAAAATATGAGATGTGAGAATCACTAGGACATGATTAATTGTGTTCAGAATGAACTTGTAATATGAAAAATCTGCTTTAAACGGAACGCTATACTAGCATCATTCAATGTTAGCTGCGAACTGTAGCTCTCTGAAATTTTTTGGGGTTGGATCAGAGAGCTACAGCATCCATGTTTAGGAATGTATGCTACTAACCAGGAGTCTCATTTAATTCGCTGATCAAGACATCGATGATTGACAGGTTGAGCAATAGGAATAATCGAAATTATAATGAGAAATTAATTGATGTTACTTCCTACAGAGCTACTACTTTGGGCCTGAGACGAGAGAGAGAGAAGAGAGAGAGAGAGAGAGGGAGAGGAAGGCAGACGGAGGAGAGAGCGAGAGAGGAGAGAGAAGAGAGTAGAGAGATGTTGTCATGTTATTGCTACCAGAGAGATCGAAATCGGTTTGTCCAAACCGCGCTGTTTTGAACGTAAACACGAATTAGAATGTCTCCGGATTTGCTTTTTGTTGTACACGTGACTACACACACGAGATTTAGCTCACGTAGTCAAGATGGCCGTTCAGATGGCAACAATTCGACAACTTTTGACATTGCGATGCCGCGCAGGAATCAAAGCGCTATTGCAGGTAAATAAAGTGACAGGAATTGATACGATACAGCTCTAGAGGAACTCGATAAAAATAGTTATGCAGAAAAGATGATTCCAATAGGTAATGCGAGAAGTATAACACTTGAGAAGCGTGCCGCAAAAAAAAAAAAAAAAAAAAACAGCGCCAGAAGTCGAAGGTTTTTCTAAGGGGATCGATAGCTCTCTGATCCAACCCCAAAAAATTTCAGCAGAGCTACAGTTTGCAGCTAATTCAATGTAGTAACAAAAACCAGGCTTGCGTTTGTTTACATAGGATTATAATTGTAAGTGCTATATCTCACTGGTAACTCAACAAATGACTTCAATTTTGCTGTACCACATTAGAAATACCCTACGTGATGCATATCTAATATTGAAAATGGAAATTTTAAAATTTGAACATTTTTTAGCTCAGAACGTGCCATCCCTTTGACGGTCGGTATCAACATTGCGGAAATCCTTATTCATTCTTCAATGAACAAAGAACGGTTGTTTTACCGAAAATTACATTACTTAATTATTATGTTCACTAATGATATATTCTTACAGTAAAGAAGTATAAATAAATAGTTAAATCTTGAAATCCCGTTTAGAATTGTGTTTGATCATTTCCAATGTCCTTTCAAGTTTGTAACTACACCCGTGAGGAAAGTTACCCAAGGATTATATTTTGTTATCTTTTGTTGATAACCGCACAGTTGTTCTGGGCGTATACGTAACAGTCTTTGAATCGAGGCAAGAACCATGTATAAAATCAAAATTTAACCACGCTGAAATTGTTTATGAAGAGGCACGTTGATCATCTCGCAGATCCCGAAACTGAATACATAAAGAAGAGTTGGGGGCAAACCGGACGCCCAGGTCATCAAAGTTGAAATAGTGCCTCGGAGAAGTAACCTTCCCCTGTTACTACGTCGCACAGGTCTTTGCCCATTGTCCTGATCATATAAATGAAGTAATCAGTGTGTCCATGCCCCTTTAAGTCCAGTCGCCAGTAATATGGTGTCCAAATTAATTCTGTAACGGGCTTGTTACCATAAAATTTACAGTATATTTGTACTAAATACAGACTTCAGGGAATTCCATATCTATATATTGTATCATTCCATTAAACAGGTTTTACATCATTTTAACTCCTCCAAACACAGTTTTAAATATAGGACGTTAAAGTCACTTGCGCCAACAACAATATTAGGTTCAAATGTATTACACAGCATTTGTTAAAACCGAACAATAAATTAAATACGTTCTCGTCCATGTTCATTATTTTAAGTGTTTCATAACTCTGAAAAGGTCAAGCTGAAAGAAATTTAAACTGTTGTCTGGTTTAAAACTTTGTAACACAGGATTTTGTGCAATACATTTAACAAATATCTAGTTTTGATGAGAATGCCTTTCTCAATCAGCTGTAGTTTATCCCTTAGACTATACCTAATGGAAGTCTGCATTTTTACAGAGGAGGAAAACTTTGCCATTCGCAGTGTCTTTCTGCAAGCAACCAGATGTCTGTCAATCTCTGGAGATCTTGCTACGTCATGCTTTCGAAGTTCTGGCATCACCTTTATACATTGCTGGTAACGATATCTGCTGTAAATGTTGGTATAAAAGAAAACAAGATGGGTGGTCAAAACGAGACAAGTGCCTACAAGTTTGTGGGAAGGAAAGACAAAAATAAAATCACTCTTACAATGAGAATTTGTGTATTAGTGTTAATTACGACAGGACTTTTCTTCAACATTATAGACAAATGCTTCTTCAACACAAAATAGAAAAAGGAAATATTCATATCATTCTAAAAATTACTTTGTTAAACTCCACACTGATTCTACACACATGTACTCTGAAGTTGTTATTAAAGCAATGCTGGAGTTCCTCATTCACAATACCTTTGTAGTTTTTTTGGCGATCAGGTCTTCAAACAGTCTGTTGGAATTCCCATGGGCACAAATTTTGCTCTTTTGTTAGTTGACCTGATTTTGTATTCGTATGAGGCACAATAAATTCAAAATCTTTTACACGAAAAGAAGAAATTCGACATTTCGATATATTGATGACGTCTTATCTATTGATGATATTTATTTTCATTCATATGTCAATTGATTTTATCCCAGCAAAATATAAATAAAAGACACCACAGAGTGTCTGCCTCTTACTTGGATATCTCATTGAACATAGACATTAACGGCATATTAACAACTCAACATTATGACAAATGGGACGATTTCAGCTTCCCCATCGTCAACTACCCATATTTATGTAGCAATATTCCATCAGCACCTGCATATGTTCTCTAAGTATCTGAACTAATTCGATACGCAAAAGCTTGTTCATTTTGTAAATAGTTTCTGAATCGAGGCAGAATACGTACAAACAACTTGTTACAGGGGTTTCAGTAGTCACGTTTAAAGACAGCATTTTGTAAATTCTATGGTCGTTATAACGATTTAGTTTGTCTTGTCATTGGGTTAAATGCTGTCTGATGTGTTTCATAGCAGTTGTTAAGCCGCTTTTCATACACTGATCTTACTGCGATTTACTCCGTTTAACTGATCAAGACAATGGGCTCATGGCGGGTGTGACCAGTGGGCAGGGATTTTTATTCTCCTCTTGGGCACCTGATCCCACCTCTGGTGTTTCCAGAAATCCGTGTTTGCCAACTCTTTTTTTGTATTCTATTATGGACTTACGAGATTGTTTTATTTGCCTTTATATTTTGAAATGTATTTATATTTAACATAGGATGCCTGTTCATTTCAATTATTTGAAATATTAGAATGTTAAAATGAGAACTGAGTCAAAATCATCCAATTGGTTCAGATCGGTTAATTTTCAACGTTTGTCAACTATATTGAGGGGGAAGGGGTGTAAGGACTCTACTGATAGAAAAACTAAAAACCTACATTTCAGTATTCATAAAGATGATGCAATGATCCACTTTAGACAAAAGATGTAAAAATCTTACACAAAATCATAGCGTTTTGCAAAAATATTCCTTAAATTGAAAACGATGTACCATGTGTGATTTAAATCCCAATGACTATTGTAAGACTGTCTACACAGGTGGACATAAATGTGTTTTGTACATGTATTTGTTTGGAAATCATTTTGGGTGATGGGATCGATACATTTTTTTTCTTCCATGATTTGTTTCGCAAATATATTCTATTTTATCACCGATCTCCAATATCAGTTTTACACAAAAAAACTAATATGAGAGAAAATACGATTAAAGTATGTATTTCTTTCCAACTTTTTGTTTACCCCCTTTGTTAGACTAAATTTGACAACGGGATAATCCAGTTTGCCTTGTTCGACTAAGGGCTCACGGCGGGTGTGACCGGTCAACAGAGGATACTTACTCTTCCATGGCACCTGATCCTGCCTTCGCTTTGTCAGAGGTCCGTGCTGCCCTACACTCGACTTGTATAAGTTTTTGGGATTATGATTACGTTTAGCACATTGATAAACTTCGCCAATTTATATTTGAAAAGGTGTACATTTAAAATTATATTTTACTTTTAAGGAATTAGTTGATATGAAATTAAATCAACGAAAACACCATATTACATGAAACATGCATATTGAAAGTCACTTCTTTTTAAAAAACTGATTTTTTTTCCCACAAGATCTATGAAAAATATTCTGGGTCGTCACTCATGAAACAAAGTATTACTGCAATATATACTTAGGCTATCTTCTACAGATTTGATTAATAGAATTAGATATTGATACAGAAAACTCGGGTGTTCATTTGCAGGCTGTACGAGTACTGTTATGGAAGCCTTGGTTAACAGTTTCAAGGAAGCAGAAACCTGTCCGGTTCAAATTGTGGGTGGAGGATTTGCTTTTACTTTACCTCCAGACAAAATAATTCCTCTGTAAGTACAATGTACAGTTGGATAAGAAAAATAAAGTACACTGAACAAGGTCTAACACACTGAAGTTGAATAAAAGTTTGAAAGACAAAATGTCTTATATAAAGTTAAACATTATATACACTCTGTTGTGATAAAATGATCATGATTATGGTATGACCAGGGGTCCGTGTTTGCCCAACTCTTGTTTGTATTCCTATATGAGACTTACGAGGATTGATCACTGTTTGATGGTATGTTATGCGTTTACATTGACAATATTGGAAGCATAGGAAATATTTATAGTCCACAGTGTAAACAATGTAAATGTGATGGGACTTTTTACCAATACACCTAGACGTAAACGTAGTCATGGACATCGTTCGTACAACAAACATATAATACATGATGTTTCCTTGCTCCCTTTCACATTCATGAATAACCATTGGTCCACATCACATTCGCACCAAACTTTACTCTGTCCCTTTGAAATTTTGTATGAATTAGCAAGAAAAACCTAAAGCTAAGGCCTTATTGGATTCCTCAACACGGAATACAGATTGATTATATAATTGGGGATGTTGCTCATCACAGACTCTTTGTTCCACCTCGTATTAATGATGAGTGTGAACTCCAGAAACCTCGCCGATTCCTACATCTCAAATTTAAAAAGAAAGGAATCGATTGCTGTACATTAACAACATCCTCAACCATAAAAAAGTACGTCCTATATTCGCTGTTACTTTAAGATGAAATCCACACCTTGTATTTCATTAGATATAATTCCACTATGCATCCAAGTTATTTAATTACAAACAGACGTTGCAGTGCCTAGATATTGAACATTACAACGGAATCCCTCCAAAGTGTACATGTTCCTCTCTCATTTAATTATAGTCCCGCTGGTCATATTATTACGGGGGATATAAATATAGTCCAAAATGAGGATCTCAAGTCCTTATTTTGAAAGGTCTCTAAATTTCGAGAACCTCGCTCATTTAAATGCCGACATAATTTCATGACTATCATGATTTCTGTGGAAGAATACGCTAGACGCTGGACCAAAATCTGAGGGAGAGGAGCTTGACACTTTGTCTGAATGGATAAAAAGTATTCGGAGTTTATTAAAATCCGTATTCACCAGTTAACGGGAAAATGCGTACTATTTATCCCTCTGTTTTTAAGAAACCAGAAGTGGTAAATGGGTTACATAGACTACATGAAAATTTTGTACTGGTTCCAGCTGATAAAGCTAGTAACAACATTGTCTTTGTTTGTAAAAGTTACTATTATATTGTTCTTTTAAATGAACTAGGTTTACTTCAACATCTGGGAATCCTACTTACACTCTAAGCAATTTCACAAAAGATGAAATTCTTCAAAATCACCTTTCTGTTTTAAATACTTTCAATATTCCGAAGAATCAGGATCAATTTGAATTACCATACCTTTATTGGATTCCGAAATTGCATAAAAACCCTTACAAAGATACATCGCTGGCTCTCGTAAGTCTCTACCAAGCCTCTTTCTTTACTTTGACTAAACTACTAACAGCTATCAAAGAATCTCTTCAGAGATACTGTTCCACTACATATTCCAGAAGTGGTGTCAATCAGATGTGGATTCTTAAAAACTCTAAAGAGCTTTTGGATAACCTAAAATTACAAGAATTTTCAAAAATTGAACTGCATCAAAACGTATGATTTCTCCACACTTTACACAACGATTCCTCACGATAAATTAAAATCTAAGCTTTTTCAGATTATAGATAATTGCTTTTAAACAAAACGGCACTCGAAAATACGAATTTCTAGTCGTTGGGAACAAGACACATATTTTGTTAGAAAACACTCTGATTGCCCACACAAGTAATCTGATAGTGGTATTAAGAGCATGCTTGGGTTTCTTATGATTAATATTATACGTAGTATTTTGGAGACCAGGTTTTTCAACAATCCGTAGGTATTCCTATGGGCACTAATTGTCGCCCTTATTGGCAGACTTTTTTTGTATTCATATGAAGGAGAATTTTGTACAGAAACTGTTACGGGATAAAAAACAAAACACTTGCCGTGTCTTCAACTTACATATAGGTATATATAGATGATGTGTTATCAATTAAAATCATAATTTTCACAATTATGTCCATTTGATATATCCCGAAGAACTCGATATAAAGGACACCACAGAATCTGACATATCTGCTTCATATTTGGATATTTTTTACTTACATTGACTCTAATGCAGACTGACAACTACATTATATGATAAGCGTGATGACTTTAACTTTGCAATCGTCAACTTTCCTTTTCTATGTAGTAATATACCCCTATCACCTGCTTATGGTGTGTATATCTCCCAGTTGATTCGATACGCAAGAGCATGCTATGCGTATGCGGACTTTTTAAAGGCGAGGCCAACTACTAACAAAAAAGTTGATGCTGCAGTGTTATAACGAATCTCGTTTAAAGTCATCATTTCGCAAATTTCTACGGTCGCTATAATGACCTTGTGTGCGATTACAAATATCACTAAGTCTTATGTTGACTGATTTGTTTCATACCCTTTGTTAGATTGTCATTTTCCTATAGATTTGACTACGGGTAATCCCGTTTACTTTATTTGACTAAGGGTCACGGCGGGTGTGACCGGTCAGCAGAGGATGCTTACTCCTCCATGGCACTGATCCTACCTTCGCTTTTGTCGGAGGTCCGTGTTGCCCTACACTCGATTTTGTATATGTTTTTTTGGATTATGATTACGTTTGACACAAGTTAACTTCGTCTTTTTGTATTTGTACCAAAGTATATCGATGGAATACAAGTAATGCCTGATAATCTTACAAGCAACAGTATTTGTATTGTATAAACGGTATGTGAGTGCAATGTGTATCGGCTCGTGCACAAGAAATCTTTACCATGTGGTTTTCTGGAAATGTGGTTTACAGAATGTCTATCATTAATCCTTAAAGATTATTTCCGATTTATCCTCATTTTCCTAAATGCCACGCCTATCAAGGTCGGCGTGAGTATTTTATAAGGAAACTCCAAGCAAGCATGTTCCAAACTACACTAGCACAAACTGTATAAACCACTGGAGACGTTTTCAAACCACTGGATCAACTGGAGATTGGCCTCGCAGTGACAGTCGAAGAGTTACGACCCATATGGAAGGCACCAACTTTGCTGTACAGATTTTTAACTGCTATAAATATGACTCGGAATGCTTTTGGAAAATAGTATTGAGATTGTGGAGAACTTTTTAAAAGTTATGGTTTGCATCCTGTACAACGTAAACCGTACAAACTGCTGGAGATAGGCACAAGAACCTCCATACTTTAGATGTGCCATCACTTGTGCTTCGGATTCCCGTTTTCTTTTGAAAATTGACGATGGTAGAATCCTCGTCTTACGTAGACGTGGAGAGCGTTTCGTTGGATAATTTGCGTGACGGAAGGAGACAAAATTAGGAGAGGCGGTATAATGGTTTGTAAAAGAATTTGTGAGAAAAAAAACCATTGACTACATTGTATTGAAGGTATTCTTACGGCACAAACGGTACAGATTTGAAATCTTCACTCCAGTAGTACTATCTACTACGTCTAAGATTAACTTTCCAGGGCGACAACGCAACCCAACTGTACTCACGGAAACAACAAGAGGAGTCCTATCTAAAACAATGGCAGTGTCTTAGACTGGCCCTCAAAATATTCGAATCTGTTACCAATAGAGACTTGTGAAATGAGTTAGGGAGACGATTCAGTATGTGCGGATCCCAACCACAGAATTTCCACAATTAGCGGCACTTGCAGATCACAATCAGCGGCACTTGCGGATCAATCGAATAATATTCCTTATCACGTCATTGGCCGCAAATGTGCTGCAATATTGAATGCAAAAGGTGCTCACGCGCGATACTGATTTGTGATCTTCGAATCATACCCACTGAAGCTTCATTTATTGCTTATTCATACACATCAGATTGATCCCTTTGTGAATGGTAATGTTAAACACGTCTGCCCTGTGATGATTACGAAACCACAAACTTAACTGACAATTATTTTTTTCTTTTTTGTTCAGTACAATACATACTGTACATAGTAATAAACTGTCCGACCGATATCCGCTTAATCTGGACTTATTGTGAAGTACGTTTATAAATCAATGATGTTCACCAATGTTGTAATTTTCATTTAATTTGTTCATAATCATGATATTTCTTTTATTTCTAAGAGAAATTCCAGAGGGATTCCGAATCTCCAAATTAACGCACTCGCATGTAGAAGACGTTTACAGCTCCGTGGAGTATAAAGAAATATATGAACAACATGGAGATCTGAGATGTTGGATAAGGTATCACATCTCCAATTTCCATACTGTCTGTATCGAAACCGAGGATGGACGTCCTGTTGCCTGGCAACTTCAACAAGAATACGGCGGGCTTGGGATGTTGTACGTGAGGCCTGAGTACAGGAGAGCAAAATTAGGAAGCGTTGTTACAAGAACACTTGCTAGAAAACTTGTTGATGACGGTCAGTTAGTGTTTGCTCTTGTTGAAGACAACAACGAGAAATCATTTGATTTTCACGAGTCAACAACGAGAAATCATTTGATTTTCACGAGGAAAATGGTTACGTACTTATGCCTTTCAAACGTTCATTTGCATTCTACAATTTGTAACATCGAGAAATATTTTATCCATAGATTATCTATACAGGGCCATCAATAAAACAGGGAATGAGATTTTTAGTCTTATATACGTATTTGATATTTAAATCAAAGTATTGAGACTACTGTTAGGCGGAAGCATGTTTTTTGGTCGAGAATTACAGCCTGACTTTTTATTTTGAGTCCTGGGGATCAATACCGGTCATATACTTTTGAATGGTAATCTGTACTGTTTATAATTCAAACGCTTCTGAAACAAACACATTTTTTTTCGGTATTGTAGTACTTTGGCATTTGAAACAGTATTGATAAGGGTTGTCTTCTTTCTTGGGACTGTACCAATTAATGCTAGATAATACTATCAAACAGGAGATACGACAATGCTTGGATCTACATATCAAATTGAATTTGGATTATTTATTGTTTTTTATGTCCCACCGAGAATACTTTCACTCATATGGGACGTCACACATATATACACAGTTGAATTGGCTTCAAAAATTTAAGCCTATGTCGGCATCTGGGGCATCTTGAGCAGGAAGGGATTTATGTCGTCTGTCACACCTGCTGTGACATGGGGCCTCCGGTTTTTCGGTTCATCATCCGAAGAACGCCCCATTCATTCGCCTCCTGCGACACGCAATGGAGAGACCAGGACCTATTCAACCCGGGACCCACATAAAAATTGTAGTCAAAAAAAAAAAAAAAAGAAATAATGTACATTAAGCATGCACATGAAATATTTATAATTTGGTAAGTTTTTGAGCTAACAATAGCAATCTCAATAATTTCTATTCGATAATGCAATTACTTCCAAGTACTTAACAACTGTCCTGTTGACATGCAGTTTGCAAGTACATTTTCATAACACCACTGACAAGAATAGAAAATCGTGTATACAATTCAAATAAAGGGAACAGATAAATATCTCGGTGTTCTTCCCTTCAAGAGGTACTTAGTCTACTTTAGTCTGCACTGTATCATACAAGTGTCCACGCAATGCAATAAAACGACAGAAAGGAAAAGGGTTTAGTTTCAATATCAGGGAACGACGAAACATAAACGAACAATATTCTGGCGAGTGGCAAAATAAAGAGACGTTGCTCTGAATATATATTACTTTATTTTATCTGCACCGATGCAGTGAACAGATAGACCTGAAATCAATAAACAGTCACGACACAGAACTACAAAGTACGTTGTAATAGATATAATACCCGCATTCCTATTTCGCTATCAAGCAAGTTCATATGCCCACCTTTCGACTCAACTGTTGTGTCTGTCATAAAGAAATACTATGATGTCTGTATATGACACAAACTCTCTCGAATTGTAATCACTATTACATCTATCTCTCAGCAGATTGTCTTGAACCGCTGGCCTAGCAGACAGACAATATACATATATCTTTATCTCGTTCTACTGGTGTGAAATAGAGTGTAGAGACACTCATTTATTTAGCCATACTGCGAAACTGAGACCTACTAACCGGTTAGTATGTTGATTTTATATATTTACCTGTATACACTGATATTACATAAGAGAGGAACTCACTGTTTGCTTCGTTATTTTATTTAGAGTGCTTATTTTTAGAGACCGCTTATAGCCGTTGTTTCTCTTGCTTCAAATTTTTAGATTAGGCAGATGATAATAAAATACTTAGTGTTCGCTTGAAAATCTGGTTTTTAACTGCCGTTACCGCCTGTTTGCAAATATCGATTATTTACAATGGAGCGAGTGGCATTGCCCTTGTGTTTGTGAATCC
>CAJDSM010043064.1:0-19908 GCA_903981925.1 Ostrea lurida | reverse complement strand
AAACAAATATTGGAGTATACAAATAATCATAATCCAAAACAACATAAAAAATCGAGTGTATAGAAGCTTTCTTTATATTACATATTCACTATATTGTCATATTGGCCCGACCCTAGGGCCTGAACCTCTTACTCACAGAGCATAACATTCAATACTTTAGTAGGAAGCTTCATGAACATCACTACTATGTATTTAATTTATGAAAGTAGAGGAAATTTTAAAAGATTAAATATATGCTTACTATATGCTTATATAGGCCCCACCCTAGTGCCTGGACCCAATATCCCGGACCATCAATTTTGAATTTGAGTAGAGAACTTCGTGGACATTATAACCATGTATTTAGTTTTTTTTCTGTCACATGTTTGGATGTAGAAATGATTTTGTGAAAATTAGCTAATTTTGTCCTGTCCTTATTGCCCCTAGGGTGCAAGAGTTCTAGATTTTACAATTTATGTCCCCCTTGTCACAAAGATGATCCATACCAAAGTGAAAAAAATGGAGTAATAGTGATAAAGAAGGAAAAACGTTGAAATGTTAACACATTCAATCAATAACCATTTTGGCCCTACCCTAATACCAAAAGTCCTACCCGAGGATCATGAATTTTACACTTATAATGTTCATTCCAAGTATCCATTTAGTTTTACATCAACATCAATAGTATCAACGATGAATTGGCAAATGTAAACAATATGTTCGTAATCGATATTCCCAGAAAACATAATATAACAGTCGAGTGTGGGCGACCAACGGACCTCCCACATGAAAGCGAGGCAGATCAGGTGTCGTTGGAGGAATAAGGCATCCTCTGCCCGACCGGTCACACCCACCATGAGCCCTAAGTCCGAAATAAAGTAAACTGGATTGACTCCGTCGTCAAATCAAGTGGATGACCAGTCTAAAGAAAGGTGGTAAAGAACAAAATCAGTGCCAACATATGACTTAAGTGATAATTGTAATCGCATACACAGGTCATAAGCGAACCGTTAGAATTTGACAATAATGATGAAATACGTGAATTTATCATTAGGTTTTATTTTTTTATTGAGTTGGTATCAATGGTCTCCATAGAGGTGATGTGTTTGGATTGTGTTCACCTAATGTTTTGTTCCAATGTTGGGCTGGGGTAAATCATATTGAAATGGTCCAAAACTAGAATTGATTAGGCATCATTATGCAATGTGTCATTGATTAAAACCAGCTGCCTGAGCAACATTGACATTATTTTATCATTTCCTTTGCATTCTGAAGGAGAATGATTCATACCAACAAGGTAGAGACAACCAATCATGTTACAATCTAATTACAGGTGTTTCATATAAAAAGAAAGAAACTCCTGGAATACCAAACATTGTATTTTCTGTGAATGACGATAGAGGGAATGTGGAAAACAAGAAGGACAATTTTTCACTAACAGAAAATACTGCAGGCAATGAAATAGAAGATAGTGAAGAAAACGCGATGCTTTTGGATCATACTGACGACAATAGCAGCAAAGATGAAGCATCGTTTCGAAGAAAGGAAGATGATAATTTAGATCAAAATGTTATGCACCAAGATCAAGAAAATACAGCTGTAGATATACATAATAGTAAAGAAGCGGTTGATGAACACGTTAAGAAACATGAAAATGTTGACACAAAAGAGGACGACAAAAAGTACGTGATGAAAGAAATCCTTGATGCCGTTACACAGCTTCTTTACATAATAGTAAAGAAGCGGTTGATGAACACGTTAAGAAACATGAAAATGTTGACACAAAAGAGGACGACAAAAAGTACGTGATGAAAGAAATCCTTGATGCCGTTTCACAGCTTGTAAAAGAAAAACCAAGGAAACCGCGAATCACATTCCTGGATTTTGCAGGACAAGAAGATTACTACGCATTTCACCAAATTTATCTGAGTCCTAAAACATTTTATATCTTAGTCGTGGATATGTCAAAATCATTTGATGATAAAAACAAATGGGACGGGAAATTTGGAAACAGATTTGCATCACGGACGTATAAAGGTTAGTAGATATTTTTGCTTATTAATGTTTAGTTTTACATGTTCACTTTAAAGAATAAGTATACGAATATGATAAACTGTTTCTTGCAGAATACTACAAGTTCTGGTTGAAATCCATTGACAGCTTTAGTGATATCCGGACGCCAGTTATCATTGTGGGAACCCACGCCGAAGGAAAATCACCAAAGGTTAATTCAGTGCTACGTAGTTGGTTTGGGTGCTACGTTCAAAACATAGAACTTTCAAATGTTTGTTTTAAAACAAGTGTATTTAATAAGTCTAGCACATACAAAACAACTTCCCTAAATTAAGAAGCAGTTCACAGGTTGTGTGAAGATACACAGGATCATTTGCTAAGGATGATCTTTTTAGCACTGGAAAGCCTTTCTGTTCAGTTCCTTGTATGTTAAAAATCCAGGTGGTAATTACAAAGTGTATATATATTTTGCTCTAAGTTTGTATGCAATTTATATTGTATTTCTAATAACTATGGATTATATCAGAATTACAGAAATGACACAGATATGGAGAAGTAATCAGTAATGCCAAGAGTTAATTCGTGTATTTCATATTCATTCCTCATCATCTATTGTAGGAATGTAAAGAATTCTTTGAAGATTTTTACGAGTTATTCGACGGCAGAGATGACCTTCAAAGACACTTGCATACAGACAGACGATTCAGCATCAGGTTTCCGGCGAAGGGATCAAGATTAGAGAACTTAAGTGACATCAAAACTTGCATTTCAAGTCTTGTTCAAGGTCTCCCATACTGGGGAGAGCCAATGCGATTATCATGGGCAATATTTGAGGAAATTTTACAAAGAGAAAAAAAAAATGAAGAGTAGGAAAATAATGTCTCGTGCAGAACTACAGGNATATTTGAGGAAATTTTACAAAGAGAAAAAAGATTGAAGAGTAGGAAAATAATGTCTCGTTCAGAACTACAGGAGTACAATCAAGCATTGGAAGAAGAGTTTAGAATGGAAGAGGGAGAAATTACAACAATGTTGTTATTTTTGCATAGGGTCGGTGCTCTATTGTTCATTGATGAGTGCAACTTAAGAAATACCATTATTCTTGATGTGCAATGGTTTGTAGAAGCGTTTAAATGCATCATTACTCATTCTGTTGGTATTGATGAACCCACCGATAAACAGATCAAGCGCTTTCATGATACAGGGGAATTACAAGATACGGAACTCGATGCAATATGGAGAGCAAACCCTGATCATGACTTCATCGACAATAAAGAAAAGCTTATCACTTTTATGGAGCAACTAGGATTACTTGCAGTTTGCGATTCTTGCAGCTCAACTACTGCAGAGAATATAACTTGGTACTATTTTCCATCTATGAACAAACGGGAATTTAACCGAAAAGGAATCCAAAAGCACCAATGTTCTTCCATTTTGTGCTTTCAGTTTGATAAAAAAGGACAACTTCCTATTTTTCTTTTTTATCATCTGGTGTTGAAATGCTTCAAACTGCCAGACTGGTCAATATTAACAGAAGGAGAGCAAAGATGTATATACGACAGAGTCGCATGTTTTCGTTTTCAGAAGCACATCGTTGTTATATGCATATGCGCATATCAAATTCAGGTCCAAGTATTCGTTCCAAACAAGGCAATCGATCCTACCATCCTTAGGAAAGTTCAAAAGTCACTTGAAAAGAAAATCCAAGAAGTATTTTACGAGGAAAAAAGAATTCACCAAAGCATACCTTCGCGGTTGGTTATAAATGCCAGAATGGTGTTTTAAATGAAGAAAAGGACAACTCATTTATCAGCCAGAAATCGTTTCCTGTTGATGGACTTCTTTGCGAGGAATGCAATGTTGGCGAAAAACACTACGTCGAGAACAGCATATGTTGGGTATTTCTCATAGCATTTTATCAGACGATAACGTTTAAATTCATAAATTTGCAAGACTGTATATGTATTATAATATATATGCATTACATATCAAGGTATCCGACCCACATTAAAATCAAATCATATTTCATTAATGAAACAGTGGGTCTCTAATTTTATTATATCATTTTGAAGGACGCTATAATAGAAAATATCATTTAGAAAGTTTTTTATTTGATAATTTTCTGATTGAACTGCAACTCATAAAGCATTTCAATAACGCGTAAGGAATTAGGCTTGCCTATTCTTCTTCCACTTCTGGTTCAACACGAAATGGGGTTATAGATGATAAATTATATATTATAGAGTTGATCTGCCCATATAATTTGCGGAAACAAGAAAGCAATACACGCACAACTCAACATTTCACTTGTTTTTAAGGTGGGTAGATGGGGAAAAGCAAGCATAAAAGATTTTCCCAAATACTATGATCGAATTCAGGGACAACTCTATATATCTGACAGACAATTCTGCAAATGCAATAAAGTCATCATTTGTTGAAATTATTAAAATCAACAAGGAATATTGTGAAATGCACCTTATGAAAAAGCACTGTAATTCTTTTGATCAAAACATTACGGACCTTTCATTGCCTCAAATTTGTAAATGGAC
This sequence comes from Ostrea lurida, assembly GCA_903981925.1. Classification (NCBI taxonomy): domain Eukaryota; kingdom Metazoa; phylum Mollusca; class Bivalvia; order Ostreida; family Ostreidae; genus Ostrea; species Ostrea lurida. Next base: position 15,367 of record CAJDSM010043064.1, on the reverse strand, counting down.
TGCAAATTACTTTTGAAATCATCACCTTCCGTACCACCGAGGAATATAGGCTAAAATTAAACAACACGTAGTGATATATTTCATCAAATTTACTACATTTATGAAGTTTTGCAAAGAAACATTTAACATTTCAGGAATAGAATAAGCCTCCAGTATGTTTGAAATATCTTAATACATCTTAAATTGAAATTGTGGACTTTTTCATGAAGTGAATTAGGCGCGATATTTTCTAAATTTAAGATTTGACGAGACAATGAATGAGTTCAGTATTTTCGAGAATTTAATAGTGAAACATGACACACTATTTCACTAGAAGAAGTTCGGTGCATCGTCTTTATTTTCACATTGGACTTTCCTAAACATAACCTATATGCCATATCATTCATTTTGATATATCATTCGTTTTGTAACGTTACAATGGCTTAAATCACGCGGCATTCGTTTTTTTAAAAAGCAGTGAAATGGCTAGATGTAGACTTAAATAATTATTACTTTGTCTGTATTTGTGACAAAACAAATACTGAAACATCCTCATTATACCTATGACCATGATTGTATCATTCCCGCAGTAGTTGGTTTCACCTCTTGAGTCCTAACTGGTTTGGACTTGGGTAGAAACTTCTTCTCCAGTAATCAGAGTGGAGGGAACAGCATCCGATGATGCTTGCACTTTCAATTACATTGAATTTTAACATGTGTTTATAAGCTTAATAAAAAAAGAATATCATGAATGCAAAGGTAAATAGAGGTGTGGTTTGATTTACATATGTAAACAATTGAATACCCTGGCCTTCACTACAAACTATTAGGAATTAAGAACTATAAGTGCGGCATCCCAGGAAATTTCACCTCCATATACAGTAGTATTACCATACGTTTTGTTTTGCAGGAATTGAATTTTAATGCTTTAATTTTATTAAAACACACAAAAAGATAATTGATGGATTGTGGTGATTAATATTGCAATACTAATATTTGCTTAATATTTATCATAGCTTTGCATAAATTTTTAAAGTAGGGCTATATCGTGGCGAAGATAATTGTCATATGACTTGCCTTCATTCCCTTTGTCACTTTGAAATACCAAAAATGGAACGCAACCACAAACAACTTGCAAAACCAATAAAGATGATACACTGTAATTCAAAGTTCTTGCGCTTGTATTGAATACAAAAATGATTTTGTTAATACTATAGACAGATAGTGCATGCTTTGAACTGTCTTTATTGCTAAAAGAATTAATTACTTGTTCTGAGAAATGAAGGAATAAGAAAGCTATTTTCAGCATTTGAGCCCTTTTTATCTAATTTCCGACAAGTATAAAAGTAGCAATTATTTGGCTAGTATATATATGATTATGAACTATATAATAATACTCTATATTTTTTTCAACTTGATTGCAATCTCTCCTCTAAACGTTTAGTTCTGTCTTTTGGGAACTGATTCTCTCCATAATTATTGCATAGCGACACAGAACATCGCTGTGTCATGTAACGGTTTCTTGCTTCGCCCTCTGTTTACCGTTATTTATCTCTAAACGTACCGTTCACCACCCATACATCATCGTCATAAATTAAAAAAACCAAAGGAACTTCTTTTATATGAAACAAAGATTACTATAATATTTTTATGGATGAAAAGACAATGATATTTTATTTTTGTTTTGATGATAGATAAGATAGAATATTATAGATAGATAGATATTGATAGATAGGATAGTAGATAGATTAGATAGATAGAAATAGATAGATTGTATGTACCTTACAGTTTCTATACACGGTGAAATCATGATTCCTATATTAGGCTTCTTAAAATGTCCATCGTTTCTATATACAGTCAGGCTTTGTTTCTCCATTCATTTCCTCGTTGAGAACGAATCTGCTGTTGTATATATTGAAATTGCTACTTTAAACTGGTCTCGAGTTTATTCGGTCCCTTTGTTATCACTCAGCACATGATTTGTAATGGCGAGTTCCGTTAAACGGATATATATACAGTGCATTTATTTCAGTACGGTTACAAATACACTCATAATTCCTTTTCTCTCTATTTCTAATCTCTTAGGTGTGAAAATATATGTCGCTGTTATGCAAATGTGCTTATTAAAACGGGCTGTTGAAGGCATCTCTCGGAATAACCCTGCCGTTTATTTCAGTCGGATTTTTATTAGTGTTCAAAATGCACATTGTTACGATAGAAGTACGCTGGTGCCGAAGTGCGATATGCATTATATCAAGCGAAATAAATATGTGCAGATTTGTTACACAACAAAATTCTGTTATCGCGTTAGGCGAATTGCTGGTATATTGAGATGCCACTGTAACGCAGAAGCTGAACTGTAATACATATCTGTATTATGCATCTTTAACTAGACGTGGTTTGTATGGGAGTACCTCCAAATCCATGCTACCTTTGTAGTGATTGAAAGACATATTGCCTTTATGTTTCAAGTATTTAGGAAAAATTCTATGAAAATTTATCTTCATTGTACACTATATATCACATCTGTTTGTGAAATTTGTTCGTAGAACATTCAAGGAAGTCTCTAAAAATCCAAGGTATAGTATAAATTTTACTCTTGCTTTCAACATTTAAAGTTTGTACAACAGCAGATTGTGACTGTTTTGTAGATGCATTCACACATCTAGCGTATTTGATCTAAGAATATGAAAAATTTCCTTTTGATTATTTTCTCGGGAAAAAAATCTTTTTTGAAATGAACCTATCAACCAAGAGCTAAGCTTCATTAATCCTGTACTAAACTAAGAGTAGGGGGAAATTATTTATAAGAGATCCCTAAACAAAACCAAATTTGAGGCCAAGCAATTCGTATCCGTAGAGATGACGAGACTGATGATTAGTATGAGAAGAATGTCAGAAGCTTCTTGATCCGAAAATGTTGAAGTTGAATATAAAAATAAAATATATATATATATATATATCATAATATATAAAAAACAATAAAAAGAAAAAATAGAGTATTATAAATATAAAATAAAAAAAAAAAAAAAAAAAAAAAAAAATATATATAAAAAAAAAAAAAAAAAAAAAAAAAAAAATATATTATATATATAATTTATCTATATATAAAAAAAGACAACATAAAAAAAATAAAAATAAAAATATATAAGAAAAAAAAAAAAAAAAAAAAAAAAAAAAAAAATAAAAATAAAACAAATAAAATAAGAGATAAAATAAAATAAAAAAAAAACAAAAAAAATAATAGATATAATAAACCAACAAAAACTAAAAAGATTTTGTAATCCCCCATACCACGGTCAAAAATAACCGTCAGAAACGGTGATTTTCTCGGGTTGACGGGGAACGTATATCACACGTTTTCTTCACGGAACCGCGATGACCGACTTGTTGGTAATATGAACGCTCGGTGTTTTTATCCATGTCTTTCTATTCACCCACTGGGACTTAATGATTAAAAGAAGCAAACAAGAAAAAAAAACCACACAAAACACCACACTTTTCATGTAACACCCTCTACCCTCTCTATGAAGTTGTGTTACAAAATTATATTTTTACAAAATTTTCTTTCCAACGGCTCATTTAAACAGGCCAATCTCGCTCTTCTCTCTTCTCTCTCTCTCTTCTCATCCTCTCTCTCTCTCTCTCCTCTCTCTCGCCTCTCTCTCTCTCGTCTCTCTCTCATGCGCATACCGTATCTCTTATTGTTCATTTTCAAAAGGCTTTATAATAAGCTGGCTTCAGATGAATGTAACAATTTAAAAGTTTTTGTCCTTACAAAAAGTGTTCGCTTGATATTCCATGTGTGTTGTTTTCATTTTTTTTTTTTTAACTTGAAAGATATTTCTGGTTCGAAAATGAAGTCAAACAGCTTAGTTTCTTTTCTTCAATCAACACGCAAGCCCTGTTTCACTCAAAACAGCCTGAAGATGTACGCTCTGCCAAGGATAATTCACTAGTCAACATTTGCATCACATTCACACCGACTGTACTGAAATTGTTATTTTTAAGAAAAACAACGGTTTGATCATACAAAGTACAAGAATGCTGGTTGACTGATGGAATTTCGAATGATTGAAAAATTATAGATTTTTCCAATATTCAATTGTGACAAGTCGATGGGTTAGCCATCGAAATTAATTAAAAGTGGCATAAACACAATGTAGGTGTCAATGAAACATTGTTATTGTATGTAAACATGGGAAAATTGAATTGAATAGAAGAGCTGGAAGTCGCCTCTTTTGCTATAACGTTGAGTTTGTTATTTGCCTGCAAAACGATCCAAACATTTGATAGAGCAAATATGGAAGACTCAGTAGTTTGCTAGTTATTTTTCAGTCCCTGTTCTTTGATTATTTCGCCATTAGTCATTGGTTTTTTTTTTCAGACCACTCCACGCACCATTCGTAACTAGTAAAAGAATTGACCGACGAAGGTATCAACGTTCACTGGACATTTGGAGGCCCCCTGCTTGGATGGAAATATTGAAACCTTTGAATTTCATGATCTGAAGAATCGTTTGATAATAGTAGAACATTTACAGAACAAATAGAGAGGCTGGGGAATGGCATCTGCATTTTTGCAGCGAAAGGTGGAATCGAACAATTTTTGAAAGCTTCTGCTTTCGAGGGAATTAAATTTTTTCAAAAAAACAAATTGACTGGTGATGACTATTATTACCATATTGAGCGCAAAATGCCCAGTACGACACATATGTCAATTATGTTTTAGGAAAGTCTGAATTTCAAAATCCAATTTTTTAAAAAGAACATGCATACAAGGTAAAAATGCTTCCATTATGCTGCAGGACATTGGAGAGTATCGAGTTCCTCAAATTACTATCAGAAAATGGTATCGATGTGACTGCAACAACGAATTAATGGGCAAAAGATCTTCCATTATAGCTGTATCTGATATATAAATTGGAATGGCGAATACACCCACATATGATTGCAAATACAACAGGCTCATTCGTAGAGAATGGAATGAAAAATGGAGCAACATTATATGCTGCCAAAGAAGGAACACAGACATTAAATTATCTTCACACGCGGAGAAATTTACTTTTACACCCAAGTCATGAGAGCATCGCGAAAGCAATTCACATCGGCTGGTGACAATGGGCATTTATAAGGTGGTCTTGTAAATTCATCATCTGAGAGTTCTCCAGCTCTGCTTAATGAAGTTGATCACAAGGAAAAGACGGATGCTTGGACATTTTGCTGCACGAAACGGAATGTCGAAAAAGTGTATTGAGAACATCTTGGTCACAAAACGCAGACACACGTAATCAAAAAAAACACCTGAATCGAGATGAATTTTTTACACATTGGCCTGCTTACACGAGCACAGAGACCATGTTGTAAATATCTTTTAGAAAAATTTTCCTAGATCTCAATTTAAGAAAGACTGGGAAAAGGGTGGACTACAGTTCATTTCTTCAGGAAGGGCCAAAAATAAAAGGACAGATGAAATTGATACTATTTTGACATGATCACAAAAGACAATTTGTAGAAAATCAACGCTCTCATAAAAAGGGGAACTCGTTTTCTGTACACTTGCTATTTCCCAATGCAACCTATATGAGTTTTTGTGAAGATTGCGCTCTTTAAAAAATCATCCTTACCTTTCTGGAAATTCCAAATGCAATTCCTCCAAAGAGAGCAAAATCAAGATAGTCCGAAAATGCTTCTAATTGTCAGAAATTAATATACAAGAGCCAACAACACTAGCAGATTAAATCTTATTAGTTTTGTGGTATTATGTTACGTGTTCTTCTCCAGAACGTTTATTGTTTTATGCCTCATTCGAAAAAATAATTAACATGGAGATAACGATAATTATCATTATGTGCCAACAATTCGTCACTAGCATGGTGCGGAAAATTAGAAGTTAAAAATCAACTCATAATTATGAAAAATGAGTCGCTTAAACGTCGCGGACCGGGTAACTGTTCATATAATATAGTACTATAACAGATTGTGATGACTCGCTAAATGTCGATACATAAACACATATTTTTATCGTCTCTGAACTAATATGCACATTCTTCCGATTAATGTTTATAGAACTACATTTTGAACACTCCACTCAAATGCAGATTTTTGTCATTTCTTAACTGCATCAGCATCGAATTCATTAGATGGTATAATTTCGATGTACAAACAAACACTGTTCATGCTATTCAGGAATAGTCATAATATCTCGGATTATGTCTAGAAAAAGAATTGCCAATTATTTCTAGCAAATTTATCAGATAACTATGACATCATCTATGTTAGCGAATATTGGTGTTCCCACTTGAAGATAGCATACGAAACGGTTCCTTTAAACGAAAATTTATTGCACTCTGGCTCCAAACTTATTACCAAATAATCAATCATATAAACAACCTGCCAAAAGTTTCATAAAAATATCCATTGCTTAAAAGTTAGTCTGTATTCTAGTCGTTGACGGAGATTTGCGACTGCAACTGCAAAACCATTAAACAAAGAATATACCAATAGGGATTGATTTTGGGTTTGGGATAATTCAAAAGGATATCATTTTAGTGCCAGAGTACCTGCATTCACAACAATATCATACATCTTGATTGATACAATAAATTTGAGCGCCAAAAACAATATTGACAATTTACTTTGCATGGAACACGATGGACAAAACTACCCCTCCCTATTATATATTAGTTTTTTTAATATAAAAGGCATCTCTCACATCCTACGGGTATTTACATAAAAAAATATCGCGCCTGACAAGATACTGATAGTGACGTCGCCTGAGAATCTTTAGGTGAGTGGACAGTTGCGGACAACGGCCATGAGTAACCAAAGCATTTTTCGTTGCGTCATGAAAACTGCCTTTACAAACTTTAATTTTAGAAATATGTTTAAAAGACAGAGAACTCCATGTCGTCCTCATAGAGTTTTAGGATGAATAAACGGACAATTCTCACGTAGGAGTCTTTAAATTTATGAGCGGGATTCAGTGATCATTGTAACCTATGTAATAACAAGAATTGTCCAAAAAAGTGAAATTTGATGTCACTGACAATATGCGAACGAATCATCGCCATGATGTGAGATCTAAGCACGTGCACGCACAAAGTTTTCATAAAGATATAAATCCTAGCAATTTTTGGCTGCGTTTAGGTCGGATAAGATTGGGCGGATCATTCGCAACTTGAATAAGCCGTCGTACAGGTATATTTGGTGAAGAATAATTTGCCAACCATAGTTTGTCCAATTATATAAACGGCAGTTCACATCTGTGGTACAAAAATTGGGTACCAGTAATTATAAGATTGACCTGGAACATAAGATAATGCAACATTTTTCTTGGTCCAAAATAGTCTGATAACTCGATTTCTTTTTAAACACTTCCACAAAGTTTCATAAATATAAACTTCACTAGCTGTAGTCGATTCTAAAGTGTTAACCAAACTAGGAATTCTATATGCCTAGTAGAGCGTTTTTGTGAGATGGCGGTTACCGCGTAAGGATCTCTACAGGATACATCATTCAGAGTGTGATGATATATTTTAAGACTGTGAAAATACATCTGTGGACGATAACCATTATGAGGTGGCCCTAAGTTCTCCAAAAAACCTTTTCAATTCATCTTATTTCGTACAGTAGAATGAACTTCAGTCCCATACACATAGATTTATTTTTAAAATTTTTCCTGAAGACAACATATATGGAAATTCCACATCTCCATTATGATTCTAGTAATTCAGGGAACATCCACAATGCCTAGTTGGAATTTTCTACAATGATAAACTCCTGACCACCTTTTTTATCGCTTATGTGATAAAGAAGGTTGATGTGTCAATTGCTTGAACGAAACCAGTTGGAAAGACAACACATTTATTTCGGATCAGACAGTACGGATTCACGTTTTTTTTTTTTTTCAAATGTAGAGCAGTGCAATCAAAGTGTGTGAGCCTGGAAACGGTCAGAAGGTGTGAAAAAGTTCTCGGTTTGCACGCATTGTGTAAACCACAAGATTACATGATTGGATAGAGAGATAAATCGCGTTATATATTCACATCCCTTCCAATATACTATGGCGTATATTTTTGCAGAGGGGAGTTTCGTGTTCGAGATATTAAATGAAATAGATACAAGATACGTATTTTCTGTCCATTGTTTTTAATAGCGATCAAGAAAATTGTTACCAAATCGGGGCGTTGATATGTATGTAATTAATTGCTATCAAACGAATTCCATACTCCGAGTCTGTAAGTAAATCCTCCTTTTTTATCACACTCTCTCTGTTTTGCCGTGGAAGAATGTTGGACCACATCTTATATTTATTGTTATGTAGTGTTTGTACCTACATATATTGTTCAGCAATTGACAACCAGAGACTGACAACCTATTTGTATAGAGATCATGGAGTTTAGAGTTCGGAAAGAATACTCTCGGATCCAAGTCAGGTAAATTAGATCGTTTTGTTCTCGTAGATAATGTGTGTGGACCAAGCATTAAAGAGCTAAGACCGGTATGGTAGGAAGCATAACATTTGTTTTCTAACCTAACGTACTCTGGTTTTTTCACAGCCATAGTTCCATCATCAGAAGAATGTAACGGTATGAATCGCAATAGCTTGAGTTTCATAAGATACCATTGTGACCAACTCGAAACTGGGTAGCAAAGTTATACACTGGTGCAAATATTCACTCAAATTTCCATAAATGTTAGAGAAACTTGAGAATCTCAGATCATCTGAGAACCTGTTCTAAGATGAACTATGGAAGAGCAGTTCAACCAGAGACGTGGTTTTTTTTATTGATTGATTTAGTGCTTGATGTTACAAAATATACTGTGCGTAAGAGGCTGAGTCGATGAAAGCAGTTTCTCGATAACAGTCAAGTAGTTGATCATTGATTTCTTGCTGGTACCAAGTTTAAGATACTTGTTAATAAGTCCAGGATTCCTATTAGTGATAACGATACGTGCTTTCTCTCTAAACGAAAACTCATCTGCCAATCACCTATTTTATTGATGAAGATGTTTATACGAACCGTTGTTTCCGCAGATGTTTCTGCAATGACACCATAATTCTAATGAGTGATTGACGTTAAACATCGGATGGTGGGAAAACCTCAGGGCGATTACTTGAAATTGACACTAATGGAATTTGCGTACGCTGAGTGATGTAGCAGAAACAGTTGAAAATAGTAACAACATTAGTCCTCTTTTCAATATTTTGAACAAGTGGCCAATCAAAGTACACTAGTTTTGTATCGAAAATCAAACCAAAGATTCAAAATTTATCAATGCTCAATTTCGATCATAAAAACGTGGCGTTATGTTTCAAGTAGAAAATTAAATTTAAGTCATATAAGGCCCAGACACGTACTTAAAACACAAGTTTACAAACCCTTCTGCTGGTATCGAAGCCTGGTTGTCCTGGGCCAGTTTCAGAAAACGCTAACTTATACCTTGAAGCTTAACCTTATATGCTTATGGCGATGTTTCATAATATTGTTGCCTATACTGAAACACTCCTATGTGATAGCTCATCATGCGAAATTTTTGCAACGTGACCAAAATGTTAGTAATACGTTTAACTTCCAATGATGGAAAACTATTCCGTTTACTGATATCTTTCGCAAATCCACAAATTGAATAATCGCACTGATATCATTTGACTCTAGTGACCCTTTAGCGAAGACCGTATCTCGTCAGTAAATCAATCATATAGATTTTCTCAACAAAACGTCGCGTCCAGCCCAGATATCATTACCCGACACAGACATGATTTAATGGGGGACTATGTATTCTTTATAAGGCTGTTCGTATAACGTGGTCAACCCCGTGGCTGGCTAGCTCCGAAGCTCATCATTCTGTTAGCCGCATAACTGTTCTACTGGACTACAAAACTCACCACATTAGTACTGAATCACCAACCCTATAAATTGTGCGTTTATAACATTATATACTCATTATAAATAATGATACTCATAAGATTTCAATGCCATGACAATGAGACCCAAAGGACCATAAAATCACAGCATAAGCTATCTTTAGCCTTAGTCTTCTTTCAATAGCCGTTGATTCCCTCGTTGAAGTTTTTAAAATTGCTCGCTTCCTATGTTTTGTCAAGTATACAAACAGTTATTCCACATATTCAAAACTGTAAGCACGTGTGCTTAAGAAATTTTCCTTATGGACTATCTACCCAAAGTTCCAGACCATTGTGGTGCGCGAGATGGAGTCAATAGATCGCAAATCATCACCGCCGAACCCTTGAATGTACATGCGACCCTAAAGCTCAAAGTTAATTGTCTCTCGGTCTCTCTTATAGTGTAGTGACTCCGATTATAGCACAAACCCCATTCTGTATTTGTGCCGATGACCCCGAACTAAAACTGTGAGCCCATATAATCACGGGCGGCAACCACTCCAACAATATGGTAGTATCAATCGTACCACACCCAGACGTGCTTCGCAAAGCTCTATCTACACTCTCACAGAATCAATCTATTCGTTCTCAGTACTAAAATGAAAACAACGATAGTCAGATTTTCGCCCTCCCAAACGAATTAAATTCTATTCTATATTTTTTAATGGTGAGTGAGGTATAAAAAAACTAAATCAAATTAGTATTGATTAAGATAATAAATTGTGGGATAAAAATAATGTATAGATTTACTTTTTAGTTACTTTTAATAGTTGCGCTCTAATCCATAATGAGATTTAGTGGGCACCGTTATGGCTATGATGGACGCTTGGCCTATATAACAGCTCTAAAACTCTTAGTAAACCATTATGTGTGTGCTAGACGCCGGACTCGCAAAAAAACCAACATTATAGCCAAACACATATCACAAAATTCCGAATAACCCTATGAAGTTGCCAGAGAGCCGATTTTCATAGTTTGTGTACACATAAATTGTTCCACAGAAAGTTCATCGATCAACAGCAACCGCCCCACTTTCTGCCTCACGCGAATCACAATTAATAAGACACAAAAAATTGGCCGAGCGGATATGATGTCTCGATCGGTCCAAGAGACCAGCACCTCGTTCACTAGACAAATTGTTGGTGCATGAGAAACATCCTCCGACAAGGTGAAATCTTGAGGCGAAGTTGCAGTTTCTGGACAACCGCCTAGACTGCCTCGCCATAGAGGGTTCACTACATCGGCTTGTGTGTAACCAAATTGCAAGTATGCACGCATCGGATCCAAACGTGATTTCATATCCTTGGTACAAAAGAATTGTCGCGAAATAAATGTTCCTGACAATATGCACCCATGCGTTTCCAATTGTTTTACTAAGTAAATTCATAAATAACCAACTCCAATTGGCAAGAAGTTTTATTCCATCAAAATACGTCCACACGTAGGTTACATAGTACTGACACGTTTTATGACGTGATGCTAAACAGTTCAGCGGGGATGAACACAACGATATCCAATAGGATGCTACAATAAGGTTTGTTGACTTTGATTAGAAGTAAAATTGTGCTCTATAAGCTCCAACCAAAGTCCCGATTCACATATCTTCTATGTACAAAATATATATGCTGACCCCGGTATAAGAATATAAATTTGCAATCTCCATATTGAATGCACTATGTTTCAAAACCTACGAATCTTACTATTTGAATGATAACCCTCTGTGCATCTAAACCAACTCATCCCACAAACTTCTTGCGATTATAATTACGATATGGCATTTGCCCTAAACATGAAAAAAAGTATCCGATATTACTGCTATAGACGGCGAGTGTTCCCGCCGGACAATCGCCCACTGTATGCATATAGATATCTCTTTGCTAGCAAAGTAGAATGCCCGATATACCATGATCCCGTCTAACCATAAGCATGTTTTGATAGTGTGTACACACTAATAAAAAAGGAAGTTGACATTTGTAAGTCAAAAGTCATCACGTATCCTTAATGAGGTAAGTTGTCTATTCTGCCATTAGAGGTAAATATTAAGTAAAATATCTAAAATATGAGAGGCAGAATCTGTCAGATTCTTTTCAGTCCATTAGTTCCGTCTATTGTTTATATTCAGTTAATGGGCATTGTGTGATTGTGATAAATTATTTAAGTATGCTGGTAATGATATAGTAATCGTTAATAACCTATATGTTAAGGTTGAAGGACACAGCAATGTTTTTTTTTTTTTTATTGTATTTCACACTAAAATTGTTCAAATTAACGGTAACTAGTGGTGTAATTGCCTCGAGACTGAAATAGTGAGCAAGTTTAATCGTCTCTCAGTCCCGCAGTGGCATAACCCTAGTACATGCTCTTTTCGTTTTGCGGCCTCTTTTCATTTCAGCTGCAAAAGCAAAAGCCGTGTAAACGGCATAAGACAATACCGTTTCGGATTGTTTACTGAAGTTGGTATATTTCTGACGCATTTGCAGGTCATTTAGGTTTAGCTTCATGAAGACATGATTCAACGTGTTTTTCTAATAGTGTCGAACTACTGACAACAGGGCGTCTGTTTCTAACATGCGTGTTGAAGTGGTCTATGAATTCTGTTAATAACAATGTAATCCTATCCATCCAACCTTTACGTGTGTAAGTTATCTAGGACACCTCAATAGACCCGTTCAGAGGGTTATATCTATTTTGTTTAGGTTCAGGATATGAAAAACATGATGACATCATTTGACTTGCTTAATTTCCACAAAACATAATAGACGTTGCTTTCCACAAGAGATATGAGGAACGTGTACGAGATGGGCCAATTACTTTTGGCGTCATTTCCCACCATATTATACCCTGCATTCAAGATCCCCATTGGTTGATTATTTAAAATTGTTTTACCACGGGTCACGCATCTTGTGTGATCTATTCATCTCTACAGAAGTGTCTACTCTGGGGCTAATAATACGGGAAAAGTGCCATTTTACCAGTTCTATTTTCTTTAGATGGAATCTTAACAACTGACTTTAAAAAGTAAAAAAACAATCACAAATTTTAGCTCCATTACCCTTTGTGATATTTCAGAAAACCATTTTGCCATAGCTTCTTCCTCTGCTTCAGAAAATATCGTAGATTGCCCGTAAATTATTTTCTGTAAGGAAGAAAATCATGAATTTTCTGTTGCCTATCGTGTTGAATTTTTTCTTGCACTTACATGTACTTCATATAACGCTCTCCTGTTTTTCCACAATGATTACTTTTCTTCTCTGATTGTTGAATTGTTGGATAGGTGAATTACAAACTAATCCATGTCTTGCATTAGGGTTCGTTGGGGCCATTTCTGAACACAAAAGTTTTATGAACTTTGGATAACCTATGATTGGAAATTTCACAGCTCAGTCATTTCTTACTAAGAGCACTGCCTCTTGCTAATCTATGCATAATATTCATCTTACAACAGTAAAAGAAAATTTTGAACATGCTTAAAACTTTGGTATCATTAGTTTCAACAAGTTTTCTTCTTTTTAACATTATGAGTTTATGTCCACTGCATTATCATAGATGAACATTGATGCTCGATTTTGTATTGAATTTGTCACATATGCTGTGATTATTAATACTCAATTCGGACTCTCTCTCTCTCTCTCTCTCTCTCTATCTATCTATCTATCTATCTCTCGATCTCGATCTCGATCTAGAACAGTAACTAAATAAAAACAAATCATTTCAAGATAAAAATATCTACAAAGTGCACTATAACTATACCAGCAATCTTAGATAGGGTTTTCAAAATGTTCCAAGTGCTATAATTCAGTGAAGTTTAGTGCACTAATAAACCACATTTGGGGACAGTAGTTAAAGTTTTTTATAGTACTCGCGGTGCAATTATTTGGACAAACATCAATTTGATATTTTTCACACTTGTAATAAGCATATGTTAAATTGTTTACACTATACAATCCTTGCATAAATCACGCGGCAGAGATTAAAACGTATGTACGCAATTATACCTTCAGGGAAGAAAACATCGAATAAAACCCTATAGGTTTTTATACTAACCTTTCAACTCCTAGAAAAATAAATATGCATATTTCCTCAAAACTGTCCATATCCAGTTAAAGAATGTCACTAGTGAACCTTATATATCATATCAAATTTCATGATGTTTACAACTTGTTTTATTTACTTTATGATAAAATATGATTATTGTCCTTCAAACTTTTTCAGCTTATTTTGATCATGTGTTGAGTTGGGTATTTTCCGGTTTGACTTGTACTTGTATGTACTCACCTTGACGTCATGCTACATTATTCCCTTCATTCACGCGTTTGAGATCAAAACGAAAGTACGCGAAGATCTCGTCTGTATTAAACTTCCATAAATGCACACTGCTGGCCTGGAATCGGGGACGACCTGTAACTGGCAACATCACTATAATCGTATGTATCGCAATCATCTATAAACAACATCTGTTTGCTTTAAATTCTTAGGACATGATCATAATTTAAACTAGTTTATAAATCACATATAGGTAAAATATATCATGTTACTATTATGATTATATATGTGAGTTATATCAGTTCAGGTAATTGCTTTTTTCCCAATATTTTGGTCTCATTAGGAAGTTTAGGTATACTCGAAACTTTAAAGTCAACTAAATGCTATCTTTGATTAAAGTAGATCATTCTTGAAGTTTGGTTAATTCTATAAATAGTAATGGAAATAGAAACTGTGCATGTGTCTAGTTTTTCTCTAATATTCTTGGTACTTCAATATAGAAATTATTTCGTACAATGTGGAAAAATACCCCAGGGTTGTGTTTGTGTGTTGAACCCCATCCATGTGCTATTATTAGAATGGGAATCCCATTTTGTTACAATTTATATTATTAGAAGGGATACCAAACAATGTTTTCTAGATGAAAGTTGAGAATAAAGATGAAAGATGAAAGTTTCGTAATATAAAATGTGAGGTAAGTGTTCCTGTTGGTCATTTCTTTAGAAATGCAAGTTGCTTATTAATCATTCTTTGTAGAGTTGACCTATTCTTAATAATTGAGAAAGTATGCATTTAGATAAGTCTAACACATTTCTGTAGCAGTTGCATAGCAATGAAGAATGACTGTGTTACAGTACAGCCAATCGTTCTATCACATTCAATCAGTCTATCACATTCAATCAGTCTATCACAGCCAATCATTCTATCACATTCAATCATTCTATCATCATTCTATCACATTCAATATTAGATACAGGACACACCAGCATGGATACCATTGAGTTTCATGGAATCAGATAAAGTTTTTGATGAAAATAGAATGAAGGAATAATGTCTAATATAACCCCTGCTTTACAAATCGTTTAATAATCATAGTAACACAGATTTATATCCTATGATTCATGATGTCGGTAACTGTAAAATGTAAATTAAGATCAATGCTTCTACTGTCGTCAGAATGCGTTGTTGGCTTGAGCTTTCAAATTTCTTTGACTAC
>CAJDSM010043063.1:0-23046 GCA_903981925.1 Ostrea lurida | reverse complement strand
ATAATAAGGTAACTGCATCGAATTTGCCAATGAATAAGATATTTGAATTTTCCATTGCTTTCTCGTACACTTGGTATATTAATATAAATAATTTCCATCAATCATTGATTAATTAACCACTGGAGGACTACATGCATGTATATCGTCTTGATTTCCAGTTACCTGAATATTCTACAGAACGTTACGTACTCCACTTAATTTTAACAAAAAAAAAAAACAAAAAAAAAAACTAAAAAAAATGATTGGGATTGCAAAACCGACTAAAGTACTGCATTTAGGAGTATATGGATTTGGAATCGATGAAATAAAAGTTGGTTCAGAAGATTTTTGTTTTACATTTATTAGCTCAATTTACTTTTAGTTAATATACAATTGTATCTACCCGGAAATGGGAATAGAGTTTAAATTAATCTAACTTTGGTAATGAGCAATGAAAAAAACATCAATGTTTACATTAATACAGCAAGTTTCCACGGGGAATGTCAAAGATTTGTGTATCCTTGGAAAATTTAATCATATATAATATCATATGCATTATATGAACCCTAATTAATTATTTACATAGATATGTATAATATTGTGTTAAACAATGTTGAAATCAACTCATTATATTACCAGTATTAATTTGATTTTCGGGGACCACGTTTTGATTCAATCGTCACGGTGCAATAGATCAGCTGCATGGAAAAGCACCGACGATTCGGGGTGGGTGGGAGCTAGATGTCCGATCTCGGTTTCGTCCGATGCATTCTCTTGGAATATACCAAAATCTGAACGGGTATGCACACACTGTACATAATGATCATTAATTATTATTTTGAAAAGTTCTCTACATTCAGATTTAAGAAACACACACATTAAAAATATCACTGGTTCAGACCTTCAACTTTCAAACTCGTACAATTATTAAGTACCAATAATGTGAAAGAATTACGAAATTTAGGGAAATTTTGACAAATGCGCTAAAAGAGAAAATTAAGATAATTGAATAAGAAATTATGATTACTAAGTAGTTAAATGTTTATTGATCGAAAACTGTCAACCCACCACCATCTTCTAGTGTCACTGCTACCATATTTTGTATGATCTATATATAAGTTTCTGAATAAACTACTACTACTACACCTACCCGTCCTGTCTACGTACATACAACAAGGTGTAAAGGCGATTTAACAAACACATATATCTTAATTGATACTAAATCTCACACCTATTAAATTATGTATATTGACTGACAGAAGCGTACAAAATAACACGTGCGTTTGTTTTCATTTTCCGCGCTTCCTTGTTTACCTCGACATCACGATCCAATGAATTGACAGAAATAGGGTCACGTGATAACGCTTCCATTTGCTGAGTCGCTATTTCCTCGTGGTCTGGAGGCGATTTCCACCTCGATTATTTCATTCTTTTTAGCTGTTATTATACCTCAAAATGGCAGAGGCAAAACCTTCCCTCCATCGTGATGGTACAATGCAGGTGACTGCAAAGGTAAATAAGCAATCATGACTCCTGTGATGTATATTTTCGATCGAAGCGAAGGGCGAGTTGCATAGGTATTTTGCTCTGTTGAGATGTCGCTACCAGTTGCAGTTTGCAATAATTACTGAATTTTAAGATAGTGACAGACGTTAATTTCAATTGGGTCATATTTTTTGAGAACATAGGTATGCTATATTAAGTTTATATCACCCATCAGTCTTTCAGTCTGAGTAAATTCGCAAAAGTATTTAATGATATCCAAAATGGCCGATCTTGAACGATCGAGAATAAACCGGCTTTATGTTTTCTGTTATTACAAAGAAACATAACTCATTTTAGACTGCTAGAATTGGTGTGAAACAACGATAAGATATATTAAGTAAATATACAAATCATGATCACATATGAAGGGGGTTGCAAAGTAATTTTTAACTAGACAAAAATGAATACGTAAAGTTCTTAATTATGACTTCTCGAGGGGCGGGGCGGAAAAGAAGGGTGGAGGACGTTTTTCAGGTTGAGACTTGAATGCACTTTTCTGCATATGGCATGGTCATAGCCGGGGACTTTCATGACTTAGCCTGTTACCAGTACATTAAACTCCTTATCTAATTCACACACAACAAAATTGCATGCTTGTTGTATACTATTGCATGTTTCTGTCATTACAAAGAAACGTAACTCATTTTAGACTGCTAGAATTGGTGTGCAACAACGATAAGATATATTAAGTAAATATACAATTCATGATCACATATGAAGGGGGTTGCAAGGTAATTTTTAACTTTTTTAAAATATGAGACTTCTGAATCACGTAGACATACATGTAGCCATGGCACGTATTCAAAATATCTGTGTGTGAGATATCAAAGTTCAACTGTACCTTTGGTACTTGCAACACAAACTAGAAATAGTTTTACTGATTCAGCTGCCCACTTTTGCAGTTGGAAGATATCCTTGTACACTTCATAGTGTCTCATTGAAGCATCAAATGTGTTTGTGATTCAGGGCTTGTGGAGACCATAAAAAATGCTTGAATTTCAAACCAGTCCTTAAAAGGTGCTTGAAAATGCATAAACAGTGCAAAGACATGGAATTTTTTTTAAGTACTTCACTTTGCATTTTAAATGATTGAATTCTTTTTCAAGATGCTCAAATTCTGCATAAATTTGAAAAGAAAAATCATGTCCATCATCTTTTACATGCATTGTTTTGGTATGATTTATAGCTTAGGAAATTGTCTTCAATACAAATGCTGGATTGTATTCTATGTGATAGTTTTTGGGTTTTTTAAAAAAAATTATTTTAAGAATGAATCATTGCTATTTTTAGAGCAAAGCATGGGAATTCAAGCATAACTTGGTTAAAGCATTTGAGTCTGATAAGAGTAAAGTATTGTGTTTGCAATGTGACAAGAAGATAAACATTGTAAATATGCCTGGGGATGCAGCTCTAAATTTCTTACACGTGAGACGATATAAATACAAAATAGTCAGGGTTGAGTACAGTCTACAGACAATGTATCTATGATACTATTTATGAAAACAAATCTGGCCATGCAACCTTTCAATGATATTGAATTGATATTAAATACAAAACCACATGTGTAGGATTGCATTTGTTGAAAGATATATGTCAGTGGCTGACCCTATTTTTCAGGAAGGAATTGGCTACCTGGAATCAGAGGGTAAAACTAAGCTTCTGGAGATGCAGGGTCTGAAAGACCCGGATCCAGTACCAAACTCGCTGAAAAGAGACGGCACCATGGCGGTCACAGCCAAGGTATGTCACGGCTATTGAGATAGATTTTAAATACGTCATGGCTAAGGTAGATATTAAATACATCACAGCCAAGGTACATATGTAGATATTGAATGTGTATTTATTAAGCATTTCGGAGATCTATAAGTATAATCAGGACTTCAGGAAAACTGTAAATGTCATAAAAATGAGAATTAGGTGGTTTAAGTATACTTCTACCAGTATGCTGAATTTATTTTGATGTATTAACTGGTTACAGCTAACAAAATTATCACAAGAATTTAGTACACATTCAATAATTATTGAAACAGAGATATATTATACACCAAATTTACATCTATAGAAAAAGGAAAAAAAAAATATTGATCCTTCAGAATTTAGTTCAGTAGAAGCCCAGTATGAAAAATGTTATGATTCCCAAAAAGTGATGTGGGATTTTCCCTGACTAGTATTAAAAGACTGACTAAATATATCATGAAATATTTAATAACCTTTAATTTATTAAATTGATGAATTCCCAAACTCAAACAAACATTGCTGCTTTCCTGACTTCTGATGACCCCACTCTCTGAGTATTGATAGTGAGAATCCCGTGATTACACCTTATTTTAAAGTCACTCTTAATAACTGGACTGGTTACTGATTTCAGGAAGCTGAGCAGTTGTTGGGAAAAGACAAACCAGATGAGGACGCTAAGACTAGGGGTCAACAACAGAAAATTGTGGATATTAAGGAGGAGAAACCACCCAAGAAAGGTCGGCTGGCAAAGGGGGTCACCATGATCGGAACAGCGAAGGTACAGTTGGAAAGGAAAAGGGTTCTGTAGGTCTGATAGGTTTAAACATCAATGACACTGTTTTGCAAACTAAAAATGGACAATTATAAATTGGATAATGGATCATCTTCCTGTTTATATCTAAATTTGATGTACATGGAAAACCATTTTAGGAAGCGGAACAATTACTTGGGTCTGACAAACCAGATGCGGATGCCATGACCAGAGGGCAACAGAAGAAAATCGAGGAAATCTCAAAAGAGGCTCCGTCCACGCCAAAGAAAGTTAGAATTCAGAAACAAGGCACCATGGCTGCCACTGCGAAGGTTTGTATTGTACAATTCACTGTGAGAATTCCTCATGTAACCTGTATAATGATTGTCAATGTTCATGAAACTACATGATTGTATACTGTGTACATGTGTTGCTCATAAGGGCGAGATGTTTACAAAATTTGCTAAAATTTTATTGACTTGTAATGAACAGAATGATTCCATTGATGTGTGCCATTTACTGTTTATTTTTCAGTTTTATGGCCCTGATAATGCTAATTTCAGCATATGTATTTGATATTGTTTGTGATGTCTTCACTATTCAATCATTTATTAACATTTTAAGATATGATTTGAATTAATCAAAATGTTATGATAATCATTTCGCCCTTACTGACAGATGAACACAACATTGATTTTACCATTGTGATGAAACTGCCTTTTCATGGTAAAAGCAAATGGATATACCCTAAGTTTCAGAATTTGAATAGCTGTTGCTGTTATGAACTTCAAAGCTCTAGGTGTACATGATTGTTTTTTCTCAGGAAGCTAAGGAGCGAGTTCTAGGAAAGGAGAAGCTAGGTGACACAAGAGCAGAAACCAAACTCAGCAAAAAATCCAAACCCGGTGCCCTCAAACGATTTAGTACAATCAACAAGGCTATTGAAGAAGGTAGGAGAAAACTATGGAAAGCCAAGGGATCCAAAATTCTATTTATATTGGAATTAGTAATAGTACTACTTCAATGTAAAGTGTTCATTGTATATACAAAATATTATCACCCCTTGTGATGCATAATCAGTACATGCGTATTGTGTACAATGTTCGATGTGAATGCTAAATATGCTATATTATTTTTCTCTATTTAGGCCAAATAAAATTGAAATTACGGTTCTCAGGCCCGCGCGCATCTGTTATGAGGTTGCCGCATTGCCGATTTTATCGAATTTTCAATAAAATAAAAAGTTGGTAATGCTCTTACGTATCTGGGAAAAAAATAAATCTGCATGCATTTTGAATTTTTGTGACTTCCGAATCACAGGCCAGTAAAGGTATATAACTTCCTACATGTACCCAAATTAATGAATTGTGTTCCGTTTTAATATTAGGTCCAAATAAATCGTCTGCACTTAGTATGACTCGGTGCAATCTTTCGTA
The DNA here is from genome assembly GCA_903981925.1 of Ostrea lurida. Classification (NCBI taxonomy): domain Eukaryota; kingdom Metazoa; phylum Mollusca; class Bivalvia; order Ostreida; family Ostreidae; genus Ostrea; species Ostrea lurida. The sequence continues at coordinate 17,598 of CAJDSM010043063.1, read as the reverse complement.
TCGGAGCTACTTTCTATTTTGACCGGTGCCGCTAATTGCCCATATTGACATAAATTTTTAGTGATTCAACGATGCAGTCGCCGACCATTGATGCATCAATGCTATTAATAGTTTGGATAATTTATCATCTGTATTTTGGTTTAAAGGGACAAATGTTCCAATTTTTATGTTAGATTATATAAGATATCAGTACATGTACGGCAGTATTCTAGGATTAAAATTAAGCACAAAACTTGCTTCTAAGATATCCATATTAAAAACTTTGGTTGTAGAGATTTATATGAAAATAGTTTCAAAGTACAGTTTTTCTCTCTCTGAAACGAGTTAAATTCTGACCACTTGATCGCCCTATTAACATACCAATATCAATTTTTTTCAGCTATTCTTAGATCTGTGCAGACTACCTTTCAATGTTTCTATTTAGCATAATGACTTCAAAGTTCCTATTCCTACATCTACAGTCAATGAACTGGATTTAAAAACTCAGACACCATCGGGTTTTTTCCAACCATGCAAGAAGTGAGCGCATTCAATGCATACATTATACAAATAAGGCCAACCGCAGATGTCCATGATTTAAATCATCAATCAGTCAGGAGTGAACTTACGATATTGAGCTGTTGCTTTAATCTGAAATGAAACTTTAGAAAATGGCTTTTCATTCAACATTTGGCTTTGGATAATTTAAGCATTGATCAACTAATTCTGTATCACAATTTTCACATGCACATTGTGAATTATAAATTACAGATTTATAGCAATGACATTGAACTTTGTACAAAGTACACACATAGAGAATGCATGCATATCAATAACAATTTGTATCTCCTGGCAACTAGTTGCAAAGGGGATACAGCATTGCAGCTGTGTGTTTGTGTGTCCTGAACCTTGTAAACAAGACAGAAGCAAGGGCATATATCATCATCAAACCTTCCACAAATGTTGCCCATGGAGAGAGGATGAACCCCATTGATTTTCAAGGTCAAAAGTCAAGGTCACTATTGAGTATTGACTATTGCTTAAAAATTTTGTGTTGCGAGGGATGCTATGCTTGTATTGCCTTGTTGTATTTTACATTGAACACTTTACAACAAATTATGCATTTCTTTGTTGCTGTTTTCAAATTACAATTATAGAATCTTGAACATGTCGTGATATATATGTACGCAGCAATTTCTCGGGGAAATAGGAATATTTTGTAAACATGAATTTGAAAGAAAAGTTATGCATTTCCTTTTAAATGTTACAAATGTAATTGTAGCCAAGTATGTAGTTCCTGAGATCAATGTGAATGAGGGGAGAAAATTACGCTCTGCAAACAAGAAACCCGCCATGAAGCGAGCTGGAACAATGCAGACGACAGCTGCCGCTGGGAAGGAATACCTTAAACGATCAAAGAAAGCCAAAGCATCGGCAGACTCCAGCGAAGAGGAGGAGGATTAGCCAATCAGAACACTGCTTCACTGCTAACAAATGACCAGTCGTGATGTCATCGTATAAAGGCCTCAATGTTGGGAGATTCTCTTGTTGTTGGCAGACTGTTAAAATTATGGCAGCATTTTTTTCTCCTTTTCACAGTTTGATAAAGATACAATCTCTCCACTACTCTTTTAACAGTCATTGTGTGTTATTTCTTTTCATTGTTTTGAATATAAAGGTTTAGTCATTAAAAAAATATTTTTTTTGATAAAAATAGCTTTTGTAAAAATAATCGAAGTTTAGATATCTTGTTTTAAAACTTGGATTTTTATACAGTTTTTACTTAAAATGACAGTAAAGGCATCTTTTGGATATTTATTGAGTATCAGTTTCACAAGCTTATACTGCCATTGAATATTTGAAACAGTGTGAGAATATTTCATATCACTATTAGACATGGTTGAATGATATTAAAAGGACAGCGTGTTTCCTCATTAACAGAATGGTACAAAATTAATTCATTCACTGTATTTATATAATTTCTTCACTGAACAGAACATGCTGTAATGAAAGAGACTCAAACTTGTGTGTGTTTGTAGTAATATCAGTCGCCCCAATTCCATTATATAGAATACACTGTGTATTGTTCTATGTTTGTTGTGCACGGTTAAGTTTATGTATATTGCTTTCCTAACTCCATGGTAATGTAGTCCAGAATTTTTATTTTGTTTTTGATTAGAAATTTATGTATGTTAAGTGTTTATTTAGGATGTGCTCGGTTTTGTTTTCAATATGTGTTGTGTTAAACTACATGATAGAATGTAAAAGTATATGAGTATGTGTCAATGCAATATGTTATGCTGTATAACAACAATGTAAAGCAATAGCCAAATACGAACTTGGTAGAGCATGTTAAAAAAAAAATGAAGTTTACATGTGGCAAAGTATTTCAGGGCCAAAGAAATTTTGATTAATTTAATTCATATTTTAGGCAAAATACATGAACTTGCATTTGTAAGTAGTGAGTCTATGTACTCTGGGACCAAGGAAAAAGTTGTGTAAGAACATCATGTCGAGTTACTATGGAGATTTGCCATGGTCTTTTTAACGTAAATATTGCAAGGAATGGTTGTAGATGGATAGTTAGAACTTTGAAGTGACTTGTCTGTGATGATACATAGGTGGTGCCATCAGCATTGTCTGTCTTATGTACAGCTGTATGCTAACAAACACTTCTACTTTTTTTTAAAAGATTTTTTTCATATACCTTTTTTTCCAGAAAAATAAATATTTTATATATGTTTGTATACCGGTATGTATTTTAATTTCAATGTCTGGCTGTGGGTTCCAAAGACCAGTGGCAGGTCCATAAAGGAACAGGTTTTAAACAATCAAATAAAGCACATAACTTATGTTCAGTTTTAGGGTTCTTTAAATTCTGTTTGTAGAATGTGCCCATTAGAATGGGGTGTGTGATCGATCATGAATCACTTTACATTTGTCATTTATACTTGCGTCTTTTCTTTTACTTGCTGTTTTAGTAACAAATTCTTAGGTATGTACACAAGTGATTAAAAAAATTCAGATCTAAAATTTATGGATGTGTTTCTTTTTAAGATGAACATCTGTACTATTAAACAAGACCTGTAGAAATTGAAGCTAAACGTTGATAGTCCAAATTATACAGTAGGTGTCAGTTTCCTGTGTTTTAAAGTTCAGTATATGCAGTCGCCTGTGTCCGTATGAAGATTAGAAAAAAAGTTTTGCTGGTGGCCAGTCCCATAGAATCCCTATAATACAAGTCTAATGATTCCAATGCATAATTATAGATGCCAAGTATTTCAACCATTGCTTCCAAAGGGGGTTGACTTTATTCATTTCCCAAATTTGTCTAAACTGGAAAGAGACATCAATTATCAGTTTTAAGTGATTCAGGATGATATTGTACAGTGGAAAAAGAGAAAGTTTTTAGCTTTGAATGACCTGTCCCTAATTCATTTACAGGGTTTAAGTACCAAATGGGTATACACATCAGTAATTGAAAGCTCTAGCCTTCCTGGAATGACAATCTTGTTAGAGTAACACTCGGTTGTGTGAACTCTGCTGGAGAGCTCTATAGTCTTCCTGGAATGACAATCTTGTTAGAGTAACACTCAGTTGTGTGAACTCTTCTGGAGAGCTCTAGTCTTCCTGGAATGACAATCTTGCCTTGTTAGAGTTGTGTGAACTCTGCTGGAGACTTCTCTTGTACTGTGCAGTCTGAAAACTTCTCCTATACTTGGCAAAGTCTGGATTTTATTGAAAATTAAGAAAGTGCTCGATCTTTGGTTTGGTTGTATTGCTATTACAGAAGTGACATGTCAAAGGAATTTATTGCCAAAAGCACACCATTTTTGGTTAGATATTGAGTCTCTCTCAAAAGCTATTGTAAAACATTGCAGTGCATTTACCTGCGTTTTGGGAAGATACATATATACAAGTCGTGTATTTTGTTGGAAAATTAATGATTCCAACTGATCATGATTTTCTTAAAAGGACAATTTACATATAGGATAAAGCATGGGTTAATAGGTCACCAGTACCCCTTAATACTTGTCGTGTAGATAAAGATCCCACCCTGCTCACAGGGACTCGCTCACGCAACTCTTTTGTCTTACTTAAAATTTGACACCGTCTAGTCTTATATTTTACATGTTAATTATAGTATAGAGGAGGTCAATATCGGGACGAGCCCGCTGTGCCTTGCTGCTTAAAGGCATAAGCCCGACTCTAAGCCAACATTTGCAGCCCTTCCCCGGGCGACTATGTGACTCTCTCTCTCTCTCTCTCTCTTCTCTCTCTCTCTCTCTCCTCTCTCATCTCATCTCTCATCCTCCTCTCTATCTCTCTCTCTCTCATCATTTCTGTTTAACCACACTCCAGATAATCCAAACTGGATCAAGGTATTTGTTTTCATGAATTATATTTCCATTTTTCTTTTAACGTGGTTTATTCATAATTTAGGTCACAGGGGCTCGTCACGAATTGACCCTCTCTATTCTATATAGAATAGACGGTGTCAAATTTTAATAAGACAAAAAGTTCGTGACGAGTCCCTGTGTTTAGGTTTAAAAGGAAAACGACAAGTAAACGTGGTACAAGTTGGTTAATATGATCGATCGAGTTATCTTTCTTTTGAACTTCCGGTGTATCTCCTTAGCGACGGAGACTCATATGACAGCCATAACAGCAGGTTCTCGTTGACAAACAAGAAAGGTAAACACAATCATTTTACGGGTTTTGTATCAATTCATTCATTACAGATAGAGTTTTTATGTTTTTTCAATTAGGGACCCAAATGATGCAAAAGAATCAGGTGCATTGATTTTACGTGTTGATCGAATTTATGGACAAATTTGCAAAATAGGCCAAATCCAAAGAAAAAAAATTTGCAGAATATCTAAAGAAAAAAAAAAAAAATGATGATAATGATAATAACCACCCCTGACTGTGCTTTACACAGTTCACAACGTTTTGATCAAATTCTTATTGACAATACTTGAAGTTCTGAAGTTTTTATTTGCATGTGGAGAGAGAGAGAGAGAGAGAGAGAGAGAGCGGAGGAGAGAGAGAGAGAGAAGAGAGAGAGAGAGAGAGAGAAAAGAAAAGGAGCACAGGCGTCTTGTTTTCATATAACTTCTGCAAATAGTATATTATATAATATCACTGTATTAATAGTTATACTTGTGCGAAGAATTTATGAAACAAGCGCCTGAGAGAGAAGAGAAGAGAGAGAGGAGAGAGGAGAGAGTGAGAGAGAAGAGAGACGATAGGAGAGTGAGATAGAGAGAGAGAGAGAGAAGGAGGAAGCACTGTTTAACTTTCAGGCCACTTTGTATTGGTTTTATAGACAAGATGCCGCGCCCACGCTCCGCCCGTTCGGATACTAGCGATGCCGACATGGAGGGACTCCAGGAACAAGAGTTGGTCAAGCTTCAGAGGCAGTATCGCCTGATGGAGGGGGACCGAGCCGCCTACACAGAGGAGTCGCAGAATGTAATCAGGAAACAAAAGTACGACCAAATAATATCAACTGCTCTTTGTCAACAAAATAATGATACTGTTCACGTAGAAATTTTACAATAACAGTCTCGATCTGTTTTACTGCTTTACATATATATAACAGTATTCCAAAATGAATTGCTTATATTTGTTATTAGCTGAAAATATTATAGTGATATAAATATGTCTCTATTCATAGCTGGTATATATATTTACATATTACATTATGAATATTAGAACATAGTTACACTAGCTACTTTGATGGTTATAAATCAGCTTGCTATCCCAGAATAAAATTCGACTTTTGACATTTGTTATTCTCAGGAGAAAAATTGTAGAAAATCAAATACATCTAAGATGAATATTGAATTATAGAAAATAAAACACATCTAAGTAAACTTGAAATGAATATTGAATTGTAGAAGTGAGGTAGGACAACTTGAAGCAGAGAAACAAGATCTCTTAAAGGAGTTAAGATTGGCAGAGAGCAGATCTAATCAGAACTTGGATGAAGCAAACACAGATACCCTGGTGGTCCTAGCAGAGGCTAAAGGTACAGGACAGAATGGGGTTTATTTCAAATTAACAATTGTAATGGAACAATAGATATATGCTAGGATAACCAGTAATAATTGCCCCACTGCAGGAGCAGTACATAGTTTAATACTACATATGAACAGTTGCTGTAAGGATGCTATTGTTTTGTGTCATTCACAAAATGTTAAAATTTTGTCCCCAATTTTTTCCAAAGATGTCTTTTGTTTCTAAGGATTTTATTATTTCCTTAGTGGTTTCTTTAAAAAAGTAATTCTAATATGGAACATATGTTTCCTTTTTATCTGCATAAATTGGTGGGTATTCAGTATTTCACTATATTTTCTGAATAAGATTTCATTTTGACAGTTCATTGTCATCTTAACCCATGACAAATCTCATTTTCAGTCATTGACCATTATGATATCGCTTGATTTTTACAGAGGATTATGAAACTGAAATAAATGAAGAGAAACAAAACCACAAGGATCTGGATGCCCAGATTCAAGAATGGGAGAAGAAGATTCGTAATCAGCACAAAAACATGGGAGGTGTTCACATGAGTTCCCAACACACAGTACAAACACTAAAAACCATCAGAACATTGGAAAACAGACTGGATCAGGTGAGCTCTTGTCTCAGTATAAAACAATACAAGTCTTGTAAAAACATTCACAACTTTAGCTGTTTATTTTCTATTAATTTTCTTAATGTTTTAGCATTTTTTGTCTTGATAAAATGTACAAGTACCTCTGTGATTACTAGAATTCACAGATTATATATACATTCAATGTTATTGAAGAAATTACATATACATACTCTATTTTTCAGTCCAGGAAACAATTCAATTCCATCCTGACACATAACTCTGTGTACAGAGAGGAAATAGAGAGCTTAAGAGTAGAAAGAAACAGATTTGACAATCTATACAGAAAATTAGACAAGGAATTGTCCAATCTGCGCAAAGAGAAAGGCGAGCTGATTGAGAAGTCCACTCAGTCCTATGATGCCAGGTGAGCATCAAGATATGAACAATTCTTAAAACAGAAATATTTATACTTCTTTTTAGATTTACTAGTATTTGAAGCAAAAAAAATTCGTATAGTGTAAGTTACTCATTCACCAATCAAGGGTCCACTTAGGTGTGAATTCAAAAATCAAACATGTATTGAAGATGTGTAGGTCTTAGAATTAAGGAAATTAAGTATTAAACACTTTGTTCCTTTACATTTAAACTAATGAAGTTGATTGAGAGTGGGCGACTGTCTTTATTTTCTAGGGATGAGGCCCAGGCTAAGATGATTCTTTTGAAAGAGAGAGCTGACAAAGACCAACAACAGCACAATGCTGAGATGAAGGAACTGTTGAGAATCATTGATCATGAGAGGAACCTGAGGGAATTCATGGGAATCAAAGGCCAGGAGAGAGTGGATGACCCACAGCTGGTGGCCTGGAGACAGAAAAAAGGTCAGATTGAAGTCAATTGGCTAATACATGTAGTGGTCAAGAAGTTGGAAAATTTTAGTTTTATTTCATGGAGGTTAATCTGATTTTCCCTTGCCTTTGTTTTCCAACCTCTCATAATAGAACAACAATATTTTTGTAGTACATGTATGAACTAAAATCGACAAATATAGTTGGACTTTGGTATCTTGAACAGTGATATCTCAAATACCATGGCAATATATATGTCAAATTAATTTGGAAGTCCCAGCCACCTATTTTAAATATATACCCTGGATATCTCAAAGTTTTTTCTCGTTCCCATCAAGTTCAAGATAACAAGGTTCGACTGTATGCATTCATAAATTGAAATGCTTTTTAATGTATGCAATGGAAAAGTCTCTTTAATATCTGAGAGTTTTATCAACAGAGGCCCAGGAAGCTGAGCGTAAGAAGGAGAGTCAGGAGGATTCTGTAGAAACATACGAGGCAGCCTTCGAGAGGATCAAGGAAATGACTGGCGAGGAAGACCTTGACCTTCTCGTGGAGAGGTTCATCGAAACAGAGGACAAGAACTTCGCTTTGTTCAACTTTGTCAATGAACAAAATAATGAAATTGAATTGCTTCATGAACACATTACTGAGGTGAGTTTTGTAGACATATGTCGTTTTTAAATTATTATAAATACTTGTGTTTCTTTGTTTATTGAAAACATTTTTGTTTATCTCATGGTTTGTCTTTAATATGTATTTCAGAAAAATAATGAAATCGAGAAATTCAAATTACAAGGCATTGAACTTGAAGACCAAAGAAAGAGAATTCTCAAAGAACTGGAGGAACAGCAGCTGGTTTGTTCTCAGGAAGCTGATGAATACTCCAAAAAGAACAAGGAAATCTCCAAGATTCTTGATCAGCTTAGAGCGGGTAAGGGAAGAGTTATGCCCCTTTAACATTGCTTAATAAATCTTGTATTTATGACTATGACGAATATTAATTGCATTTCTTTTTAAAATTTATAGGTATTGATTCATTGTTCAATAAAATTAACTGTGATAGAGCAGTAATTGATGATATGCTGGGTGCCCAGTCAGGCGTAACAGACAGTAACATGATACAGTATCTTGGAATCATTGAACAGAGGACGAATGAACTGCTGGCAGTACAGAGTTATGTTAATACTAAGGTAACCATTCACCTCAATATCACTGTTACCTTCCTGTATATCATAAGCCTAGTAAACTTATTTTGAATTTTGCAAATTTCTGTAAAATGTTTTATACCCCAATTATGAACACTTTTTTAAATATCAAGACGACAGGAATTGGCAGAATAAAGGTATTACATTTCTTGTAAAAGGACTGTGGAAATTTTATGACCAGTTATAAATTCACCATGTTAAAAATTATTTTGAAAAAAAAAATAAAATTATCAATTGAATAAAATCTATGTATGATCATTAGCTTTGAAATGCAGGGATTGTAAAAGTTTGAAAGATGATAGAGCAAAGGTAATTTAGAATTTAACAAATGATAAGAATGTTCCCCATTCTGCCCCCATCATTTCCCCCCTAATGGTATATTGACTAGATTAGACAAGTTCTGTTTTGACAATTCCATAATTTTATCATAATACTGTTACTAAGACAAATGACAGCTGTCATAAATGTGGATGTATATCACTATTATTGTCATAATACAGTACTAATAATGTCTCATAATTTCGCTTTTTATATGGATAACAAAATTAGGAATCTTTATTGAGTGTTGTAGACAATGTATTACTAAGTTATTAACTGGATGATTAACTGACATTTTGCCAACCTGTAGGACCAGGATAGATATGAAGCTAAGCAACCAGTGTTGCTAGGTGGTGGTCCTGGAGCAGCTCAGCCACAATACCCCGTCATTCCTCCCTCCATTGGGTATGTATCCGGGCCGTCTGCGCATGCGCTAACTCACCAGTTTTATTTCAGCCTCATTTTCACTCCTGGAATGAACCTGCACCGGAGCACCTCTTCACATCATCCAATCAGAGTGTCCCTCTCGTCTGTACTTCTTGTGATCATTGTGTGAATGTGTTTGACCTTTTCAGGATGAAGACCGTTATCCCCAGAAGCCTCCTAGTTTACTAGGAGGTGGGCCTGGGGCCCCTACACAACAATGGCCCGTTCATCCGCCCGGCTTTGGGTATTTATGATTAAACTGTAGAGCTCCTATGTATGGTGTGGTTAACGTTTTAGTTTGTTCATGATATGTCAAATGTATCCAGTTTATCAACTAAAGATGAGGTAATTTTCTGAATTTTGACGTATTATGAACCCTAATTTTGGTGATTGGCTTTCTTCTCTATAGATCTAGTCAAATGGCTTCCTCTGCGGTAGTTCTCTAGTTCTGTACTCACTGTCACATTTTCATTTTCCACCTACTTACTTTTTTAACATTCTACTTCATATATAATTGAATGCACTATATTAATCAAATCAGAAAATATGATAATATGATAATATGACAATAATGAACAAGATGTGTTTGTGAAACACTTGATGCCCGCGGATTCCACATGCCAGTGAACGAGGCTGCCAAAGGATTATGCATGTGAAATATGAAAAAATCTATCACTTACCATTCAAACGTTATGGCCAATGTTTAAGTCTTTGAAAAAGTAGGGTCAACTTCAAGGTCAGGAGGTCAAAAAATGTTTGGTACCATTCGAAAGGGCTTTGTTATCAGGATACACATGTGAAATATGAAAGTCCCATCACTTGCTATTCAAAAGTTATGGCCAATGTTAAGTTTATTTGAAAGCGGGTCAAACTTCAAAGGTCAAGGTCAGGAGGTCAAAATGTTGGTACCAGGTAGAAAGGGCTTGCCATAAGGAACAAACATGTGTAATTATGAAAAGTCCATCATTGCCATTCAAAAGTTATGGCCAATGTCAAAAGTTTTTGAAAAGTAGGTCAAACTTCAAGTCAAGGTCAGGAGGGTCAAAATTTTTGGTACCAGTAGAAAGGGCTTGTCATAGGAACACACATGTGAAATATGAAAATCCCATTTCACTTGTCATTCAAAGTTTGGCCAATGTTAAAGTTTATGAAAAGTAGGTCAAACTTCAAGGTTCAAGGTCGGAGGTCAAAAATTTTGGTACGCAGTAGAAAGGGCTTTCATGTGAAATATGAAAGTCCCATCACTTGCCATCTCAAAAGTTAATGGCCAATGTTAAGTTTTTTGTGGACAAACGGACACGACCAAAAACTATATGCCCCGAATCGAAGATTCCGGGGGCATAAAAATATGCACATCGTGACGGTAAGGGGAGTGGTTGTGGATAATAGAAAGAAGGGGCAATATAGAAACATTTTCTCAGAACTGAACGTTAAGATTTTCGTGTTATATCTGTATAATGATGCATGCCCCACATATAGATTGTATTCTCTAAATCCCGCTCTTTCTAATTGTTGTGGACTTGGGGTTTGTTTTAAAGATTATAATATGCAAGATTTTCCGTTTAGCCTTAATAGCCTGCATGTTGTATACTCTGCTTTATAGCTAGTCTGTCAGTTAAATCATCTGTAAAGACATAAATTGTTTATATACCGGTCTATGTAAAACTGGTATTTTAACAGGTTAACAGCGTGTTGTGATGTCCCGATTAAATGCGAATTACAACAGTTGTATTATACTAATTCAAAATATGAAAATTTAATAAAGCTCGCATATTACTATATTATGAATCACGAGAAATAAAATTGTACATGTACAGTGTACATGCATACTATATAGCAAGAGTAGTGCGGTAAACTATGCTTCAATCTTAGCCTGGAAATCTTGCTATCATAATTCCGCTATCAAGTCATTTGAAATTATTAAAAAATCTCGTTCGTCATTCTTCAACTTTTGACTTTTTGGTTTTTTTAGGGACGAATACGACAGCGAAGGCAGCGAGGCAAGTGACGAGGAAGCGAGGCCACTGACGCGGAACGAGCTTCAGAACAAAGTGATGAAGACCGTCCGCAAACGAGAGTCTGCCGCCAAAAAGGATGGATACAAGTACGACCTATCGAACGCGCGCGAAATGCAGAAGAATAAAAAAGACAAAAAGTGATCCAATTTGACGCATTTCTTGCGTATAAGAAAAGTACTGGGACGGAATATTTGGAGTGAAATGTCAGGATTCACGATAAGGACGAGTTTATCTGTAACACTTGGCTCTGTCGCCAAAATCTTTTATACAAACTATTGTTTCAATTTTGTGTATACAATGTAGGTATAATTCCAGTCTATAAATTATGTTCAATTTTGAAATTGAATGTATTATACATAAATGCATTGTATTTTTATATGTACAAATAAATCGTTGATTTTTTACGCTGAAATTCAAATACTCCGTAAGTACATACATGTACTAGCACAAGTGTTCTATAACAGTACTAGTGAAGTACTGTGCACAATGCTATGCCCGAGTTTCCAGATCAGCAGAAGTGAACTCGCACAGACCAATTTCTCAGATGACCTTTCGCACAGTACATTTATAATCATCCATCTAAATTAATGACACGCACGTTCAGTCCCTTTTGAAGAATGATACGAATGACCGCAAAATATAATATCCTAACCGTGTATTTTCTCAGTCGATATGTTTCAACATGTCGTGCTGTACAAGTGAGGCCAGAAACGAACCAGTCAATGCTCTAGGTTAACGTCGCAAACACGAGTAAGTACCGGTGAGGGACATGCTTTGTCCATTTGTTGGCACTGTCCGGCCACTCGCGTAAAACAAACATCGCCAGGACTGATAAAGATGGTCAGTTGTGTTTTGACTGCCCATCGGAAGACATGAAACAGATCGGGATCCTACTTCTTGTCCTCTCCGTCGCAGGCGTTCTAGAAGCACAGCGCACTCTGGTGTCGCTAAGTGACGTCATAACACTCATGTCGTTCATAGATCCAAACTGGGGTGAGATATTTTAAATTTGATATCAGTTGCATGGTTAAAGCTGTTTATCCTTCCGGATACTTTTCAAAAATCAAAACTCGAACATCACTTTTAAAAAAAATGGATCGATTTTAAGTAGGCGCTAAATATTTCACCCTTCTATAATTCTCATGAAACCTGAACTAATATCCAGAATTTTTATTTACAAAGTCATACCGATAAGAAAATTTTTAAAAAGCTTTGTTGTCTAAGTTTTGCGCATCGACTTGCGCAGGTCTTATAAGTTTTACCGTGTATATCAGAATATTGGCAACATCATAGATAAATTTTGTGTAATTCAGACGATAAAGTTTTTGGATTTCTTTCATGGTGCTTTCTATTTGCAATTTTCTTTTCATCATGGACAATATTAAACGTAAGACTTCTTCCATACATTGCACTTAACACTTTTTAAATCCATAATTTCAACATGGACCTCTTAACATTTCGTCCTATTAGTTTGAGGAGAATTCATAAGTTTTTAAACATGTAATGGGCGTTATAGAAATTGTTATATTACGAAAGAAAGTGAATAAAACACACCAACCCCATTAAGTGCGAGGTCACATCTGATACAATATGAGACGATAAGATTTTTTGATAAATACATCTGGAACAGTGAAATTCTGAATACGGAAAGGTCCAATTGATCCCCACTTTTTGATTTTATATTTGAAGATAATGACAATACTCTTCTAAATTATATTCAGACTTTTATACTCGGGAGCGAATGTCTTTTTATGTGACAGTTTAAAAGAAATTATATATATATGCATGAGATTTTAATTTTTCTGGAGAAATAGGCTAGTGAGAGATACTTTGCAGAATGCAATACTTTTCTAAAGTCTGGGAACGTAAGATTTGTTTTATCAAACGTGATCATGCATGCTGTACTTATGATTTTGATTTGAAAATGCAGTATGAATTAATGGAATTCTATAGAAACATTGACAAGAAGGATAAACCTCCTTTTAATTGTGTTTTCTTCCCGCGTGATTGAAATCAGGCTTCCTTAGACAAATTCTCTTGTGATTGAATATTTTGGACGTGGTTTTATTTGTAGCCAAAAAGTCGTTAGGTACTAATGACTACCCTTGCACTGTGTGTCTACGAGAGGACAATTTTGATTGCGCCCAGATTTATTGTCTGTGATTAGTAAGTGACGTAGGATAGCGTACTGAGATGTAGACTTTTATAGTCTTTATAGCATTCTTTATATATACCATTACTGACATGATGTAGACTAGCGTATACACAACTTTATAACATTCTCTATATTTTCCAATACTGACACTCTGTAGGATAGTGGACACTAATGTTAATTTTTAGTTTCTTGTAACATTTTATTTACATTCCAATACTGACATGTATAGACTAGATATGATTTCTTATAACATTCCATGTACTAGGTCTTAATATATACTCCAGTATTTAATATTGTGTAGGATAGTATATATACACACATGTATACGTTGTTGTTTTTTAAATCTACACTTCATTACTGTGTCTTGTAACATATTAGGTTTGTTACTGACTGTCTACGAAAATATGTCGGTTGTTCAATTCCATAGAAGGCGAGGAGAAGCCGAGCCTTCTTTGGACTTATTTCCGTAGACAGTAACAAACCTAATAAGTGTTTTGTTTTGTCGAGGAGCAAATATAGATGGCATAGTATGATGAAAAGTTAGTTTCAGTACTAAAAAAAAACCCCAAACGTTACGCCGCCATATTGCCGTCTTTATTTTGCTACTTCAGACGGCAGTCACGTGACGCGTTTTAACAGGCATTTGAAGCGACATTCTAGTCGGAGGCAAAACAAGTACATGTATGTACACCATCACTGACATTCTGTAGGGTAATCTATCTATCTATCTATCTATCTATCTATCTATCTATCTATCTATCTATCTATCTTTATCTATCTATCTATCTATCTATCTATCTATCTATCTATCTATCTATCTATCTATCTATCTATCTGTCTGTCTGTCTGTCTGTCTGTCTGTCTGTCTGTCTGCTGTCTGTCTGTCCGTCCGTCCGTCCGTTCCGTCCGTCCGTCGTCCGTCCGTCCGTCGTCCGCCCGCCCTTCCATCCATCCATACCTTCCTTTTCTTCTTTTCTTTTTCTTTTCTTTCTTTCTTTCTCCCCCTTCCCCCTTTTGTTGTTCGTGTCTCTCTTTTTTTGGAGTTCTGGAAACTATTTTCCCCCTTTCTTATTTTTCTTTTCTTTTTTTTAATGTTTGTCTTTTTCCCATTCTAATTTTTTTCATTCTTTGTACTTTTTTTTAGTGCTTTTTTTAACTTTATTTTAGTTTTATAAATCTTTTTTTTTATGACCTGATTTTCTTTATCAGACAAGATCAGAAGGAACAGGGCGCTCATTACGAGCGCAGGGACAGTAGGATTTCGTGGTTCTTGTTTTTTTCTTTTTTAAGCCTTTTCTTTCTTTCACTTTCTTTCTTTCTTTCTTCTTTCTTCTTTTTCTTTCTTTCTTTCTTTCTTTCTTTCTATGCTTTTTTATTGTTGTAGGCATGATCCTGTATGTGTAGACTAGTCCGTTAGGTGTTTTTATGTATGGATGCTCTCTTATAACATATTCATTAATAGCTGTCTGAACTAAAACCGGTACAGTTCATTATACAATTAGGCTTAGCACGTTACTGCTATTTACTTCGCGTGATTTCATTTCCGTTTGTGGCCTCGTATTAAAACAGTACTAAATGAAAAAAAAATTCGATTCATCCATCTAGCTGTGGATTGTAAAGAAATCTCCTTTCAGCTGCTACGCAGAGGCTATTGGGGAATGAAGAATACACCAAAAAGACCCAATATATCAATGTAACTTGAAATCAATTGTCAAAGAGTAGAAGCGTCCAGTCTAGTTGATTTATATTCACAGACAAGGTGCTCTGTCCAATAAACATCACATATTAATCGTTTCCAAAAATAAGCCTAATTGAAGGTGAAAGAGTGATAACGACCTATCGTATACACTTAGTAGTGGGCAGTGGTTATTCCGGACATCGTGCGGTTCACCGTAATGGGTTTTGTAATTGATTTGTGTACGCCCCGCGGCGGGGTGGTGATAGTACTATACATTTTTATGCCAAGGGTCTAAGACTGGGAAGTTTCGGGTGTTACGGTCTTCATGTTACTCTTGGATAAAACAACAAATGTGATATGATCTAAACAAATGCAAAACACTTCATATTATAATTTGATATTTATAAAAGAGTCTTTGCAATTAGTAAATGCTAAAGTTATTTTCATAGGTTGAACATTAAGATATAATCAATATTACATAAATCAACACAAAGAACATATTCTTCTAATTGTGTAATACTGCATTGTATATTATATATATTTATTTCAAGTTTCCCGTTCAACTGTTGAAGTATGTGCATGACTTGTGAGGTGACTTTGCTGGCAAATATTTGTGATGTCATATATTTCGCTGTTTCTGTCACAATTGCTGAACGTTTATCATCTATCCTATACAATTTCGAACCGTTCAATTCCCAGTGCATAATATTTTACTGAAATACTTCACTACTAAAACAAATCATAACTTTTTTTATGAAATAAAGCTCCAGAACTCTACCAATATCATCATGCGCAGTTGCGTTAAAAGTGGACATTTCCAGTGACACAATAATTTGTCTCATTTGAACACATTACTTGCACAATCAACTGATTTGATACTATCAAGAACACGTACAGCGCATCTGCCTGTTTATAGCACTATTATCGCAATGGACACGATACACGCGCATCTGCCGTGTTCCTGGCTTCTACATTCCAAAACGACTGTGAATTTAGTCGGATAGATGACCTCAAAACTGAATATCGTCAACTAATTCCATATACCCTAAATCTCTTTCAATAACTGTCGGTTAATTCAAGCTATGAGCCAAAGCTCCCCTGTGGAATGTACGGATAAACAGTTACTGTCTTTTATTTTGTAAGGAGTGCTTTATTTCATAAAAATGTTTATTATGCTTTGTTTTAGTAGTGAAGTATTTCAGTAAAATATTATGCACTGGGAACTGAACAGTTCGAAATTGTATAGGATAGATAATATATGTTCACCAATTGTGACAGAAACAGCGAAGTACCCAGTCAGCATGCATATGTTGGCCCAACGTTACGCCAACAAAGTTCATTTAGTTGGTCCAATGTGACATTCCAATGTTGGTCCAAAGTATAAGTGCAAAGTGGCCCGATGCGTGGCCAACGCGTTGACTCTATATTGGCCCAACGTTGTATAATGTTGGCAAAGACGTCGGTCTTACGTTGACCCAACCTTATGCCAATGGAATTCTTAAGCTCGCCCAATGTCGCATTCCAATGTTGGTCCAATGTATAAGTGCAAAGTGGCCTGATGCATGGCCAATGCGTTGGCTCAATATTGGTCCAATGTTGTATGATGTTGGCAAAGACGTCGGTCTTACGTTGACCCAACCTTATGCCAATGGAATTCTTAAGCTCGCCCAATGTCGCATTCCAATGTTGGTCCAATGTATAAGTGCAAAGTGGCCTGATGCGTGGCCAATGCGTTGGCTCAATATTGGTCCAATGTTGTATGATGTTAGCAAAGACGTCGGTCTTACGTTGACCCAACCTTATGCCAATGGAATTCTTAAGCTCGCCCAATGTCGCATTCCAATGTTGGTCCAATGTATAAGTGCAAAGTGGCCTGATGCGTGGCCAATGCGTTGGCTCAATATTGGTCCAATGTTGTATGATGTTAGCAAAGACGTCGGTCTTACGTTGACCCAACCTTATGCCAATGGAATTCTTAAGCTCGCCCAATGTCGCATTCCAATGTTGGTCCAATGTATAAGTGCAAAGTGGCCTGATGCGTGGCCAATGCGTTGGCTCAATATTGGTCCAATGTTGTATGATGTTAGCAAAGACGTCGGTCTTACGTTGACCCAACCTTATGCCAATGGAATTCTTAAGCTCGCCCAATGTCGCATTCCAATGTTGGTCCAATGTATAAGTGCAAAGTGGCCTGATGCGTGGCCAATGCGTTGGCTCAATATTGGTCCAATGTTGTATGATGTTGGCAAAGACGTCGGTCTTACGTTGACCCTACCCTATGCCAATGGAATTCTGAAATTGGCCCGACGTAATATAATTCCAATGTCCTTTATTATAATTTATTTGTTGGATGAAATTAAATTAAAT
>CAJDSM010043061.1:0-11062 GCA_903981925.1 Ostrea lurida | reverse complement strand
GTTTGACATTGAAACTCTTGGAAACATCATAGTGTAAAAAGCATCCCAATATTCGCTTAATTTTACAAAATACAAATGAACTGTATGAAAGGATAAACAACTTTTTTCATTAAATTCTGCCGTGCTCCGGGTCACCATCCCAAGTCTAATAACGAAGTCATACTTGTAATTATATATATAAAATTGGACAACATTTTACATTTTATAATTCAACATATTGTAGTAAAGGATTATAAATATGCTAATGATAAATATTTTATATAAATTAAGGCTTGTCCACGAACTTTACGGACAACCCTCGTAATTATGTATTACTGTGACAACATACCTAGTTGGGAAATTTTTTATTTGAAATGTTACATGTACACTATTAAAACACTTACGTTGCATAGTGCGATTCTCATATCCAGTATTAGGATAGGCTGTTGGGCAATATTTTGTTTTTTCAACAAGGCGGGCAATCACCTCATCTTTCTCTACATTTTCCTTTTCAAGAACTTCCAATCTATGTAATATATTCGACAGTTTCTTTTCCACAGAGGTCTGTAAGGTTGGGGAGGCAAATGCCACAAACAAGCAAAACAGAATCGACTTCATAACTAATCCACCAGGAGGAAAAGTGGGTCGTCTTGTGGGTTTATCGGTACTGATAGCTTTATGATCTGAATGTCGAACGTCTAGACGATTATAGAAACTTCTCCAAAGATAAGGTCTAGTTTTGTTCTCTTTAGATTACTATTACTTGTAGCATCAGATAACCATTAACGTATTGCAATGTACCACAAAACATTTGTCAAACAAATACGTCTGTCTTCTAAAAAATAAATTTCATATTTAGAAAAACTGGTAACCTACAGTACTGGCAATGTGGATACATTGGTTACTGGTATCAGATAAAATGCACGCGTTCTTATCGCGGGGTACATGTAATTTGTTCCAAGTGCAGCAACACTTTGAAAAAATTTTGATAGCATTTTGGCATTAAAAAAATGCTAAAAGTGGGGGAATACTTCGATACTTTATGCAACGGAGAGTAACTGCGAATTGTTCTGCCGTCAATAAAACCATACAATTCAAATGCAAATTAGATGTAAGTAATTTCATTACTAGAAGCTTCATGTATCTCAATACATCTGGAAGTTTTATCTTAATCATTGATATACATGTATTTATCAACTTTCTTGATCTCATGTCGTTCTGTTTACTATTTCATAGATCCTAATACACTGACTGAACCATGAATCGTTCTATTCTCTGGCCAAAGCGTTTTTTCACCATCTTCAACTGTTTGTTTTCGGTAAAGCGTTTGTTTCCTTCAACCGTATGGCCATTCGGAAGTTACCTAGCATCATCTAGTCAATAATACACCAACAGGACGTTCTGCGTAGGGGACACAGAAGACAAAATGAATATGAAAAGAATAAACTATCTGTGTTTAGTGGGTCTGGCTTTTGCAAGAAAATGAAAATGGAGAACTATGCGGATACCATGTGGCTATACTGGATTTATTAAACTTGCGAACGATTCGGTCTAACGAGTAACAAAAATAAGGTATTCCGCTTTCCTCAATAAAATAAATCCATTCTCTCCTATTTCATATTTATTCATTTAACACGTCTTTAAACTGTCTTTTCTAATTTGTCCTTAAACCATCCAACTTCTTATATACACGTATTTAATATATTCAAGACAACTTTCCAAGCAACACCTATTCTCTCAATAAAATATGTAAAGCATATTCACTTTTTACGTGACAATAAATCTTTTAAGAAATCGGTGCACTCATCAATAAAGACTGATACATTTCATTCGCCTCAAGTCATTACATATTCACGCTGATAGCATGAAATACATGTTAGATACAGAAAGCTGTGTGTCCACACTTTCTCCGTGATTTTGAATAATTATCTAAACGGATTTATACTTACGGCCCTACGTACACCTTTCTATTTCGTCTGAAATAACTAACCGTCAAGCATGAGCAGGGATTCTATTTCTGAAGGAGTCACAGACAAACATACTATTTGTATTGCTTCACCACTTTCCACGTTACCACGGCTGATAAAGAAACAACTTCCCGATGTCAATATCGTGGACTTTCAAACGCCCAAAGGTGTGTATTTCTTTCTAAATTTTTTTTTCGGCGTGAACACGGACCGATTAAAATTTATATAATTTTTAGTTATTATAAATATACCCTTCCTGAGACAACGGAACTGCTGAGAGTTAATATAGCTGCAATAATATAGTCCTCTCCGATTTTTGTTGGGGGTTGTGGGGGGGGGGGGGTTACAACTCCTTAGGATCTCCGTAATGGTGCAGATGCGGGAGTGATTGTCTTCCATAACATTTTCATTAATTCCAAACATCTGCTGATTCTCTTTATCGTAACACGGATTTAGACTATGGATTACCCCGTTTACCTTAACAAGACAATGGGATCACGGTGGGTGTGACCGTTCCAAAGGGGATACTTACTACTCTTAGGCACTTGATCTCACCTTCGGTGTATCCGGTGTATGCAGGGTCCATGTTTGCCCAACCTTTGTATTCTGTATTTGATACAATAAATGTTTAGTTCTGGTATTTGTGAAACTATATTAAAATTGTGAATTATCACATCCATATTAATTACATGTAACACACTGAATAAGTATTTCTTGAAACAGATACTTCAAGAATTTTTTACTCAATAGAAGCAAACCTCAGGTAAACAAAATATGGAAATATTCCTGTAACTGACATTTAAGAATAATTCCATAAATGTATTAGTTTTCCAATACGTGTAAAAACTCTTTGAGTTATCATGTCATTAACAAAAAATGTCCATATAGCAACAAAGATGTTGCCATACATACAGACAGACAGGGTGACTTGAACCCAGAATTTACTCGTATAGGTGTCTTCCTTTTATTGTAAAATATTTTGGTTGAAAGTTTGAAAATTATATTGTGAAAACTCTTTGAGTTATCACGTAATAACAAAAAAAGTTCATCAAAACAAATATGTTGACATACAGACAGACAGACAAGGTGCTGTTAACCCAGAATTAATACACTTGTGCCCCTTGTTGTAGAGTACAATTGTGCAAAGTTTCAAAACTATACGATAAAAACTTTTTGAATTACAATGTATCGCATCACAACAAAATTGTTGACATACAGACGGACGGGCAGACAGACAGGGTGTTGTGAACCCAGAATTTATACACTTCAACCTCTTATTGTAGAGTACAATTGTGCAAAGTTTCAAAACTGTATGAATTAACGCATCACATCTTGAGTTATTGTATCACAACAAAAATGTTGACGAACAGACGAACGGAGGGACGGACAGATCCCAAACTTTATACACCTCTGCCTCTTATGGTAGAGTACAATTGTGCAAAATTTCAAAACTGTACGATTAAAAACTTTTTGAGTTATCGCATCACAGCGAAAATGTTGACGGACAGACGGATGGACAGACGGACGGACAATGTGATTAATATAGGACACCCGCATTTCATGCGGGACCCTAATGAAGCATACTCAAGCAAACTCTTTATTGTGAAAACATACGATGCTTATCATAGATTATTCCTAAAACAGTTTGTACCATTACCAAGATGCTATGGAATTGTAGCCCTCTTCCAAAAAGTCAGGTTAAAATTAAAGAGGGCAACATTGTTGGAGATAGTGAGTGGTACATGTACAAGAAAATATCACAATATTAGTCGGCCATTTTCAAAATTTGAACTTCCTGTAAGTATTTAATCTTAACACCCTCTTTATATTATGATGTATTTTTTTCTACATTTGAATTCGTCTGCCATTTTCTAAAGTTACCTCTATCCAAGTATGCAGTATACTGCAGTTAATGAACATGCAATTACACCGTTTATCACTTTCACGAAATGAAAATGTTTTCTAAAACCCACATTTCTTTCATTGAAATCCTTGTGAGAGAAAAGTGAAAACATCTAGTGAGTACATAGGAAATACCACTTCAACATTTTACCTCCAACTCAATAGAGCATATTAATACGAATCATTGGTAACGACTATTTCTCAGATTTTTTATTTATTAAAGATTAAATGAGAGTTAGAGGGTCACAAAATATTGTCTAACAATTTACTGTTTTCAAAATGATAGGGTCATCTGTGTTTAACATATTAAAGTTTTCCATTTACAGCTCTTTCTTTGGATATACCAAATGTCAATGATCTGGTGGATGGTATAAACAGATGCAACGCTGACGTCATTGTTATGTTTCCAGTTCAGTACGCTCAATTAGTAAAAAATGGATTCCGTGATCATTTCAAATGGTTTCACTCCATAAGCGCAGGTGGGATGTCTATATTGATTTGACAATTTTAGCTGTTGAAATTGTAATCAAATAAAGTAATAAAACACAGTTTTAATAATTACAAATGGTTACTTTACTTTTCATATAATTAACAATGTTTTCATATTTAAAAAAAACAACATATATAATTATCACCAAATTTTTCATTTGGTGTAATGTCTCCAGCATGGTCACTTGAATGACAGGTGATCTATTGCAAGCCGTTTTCTCCGTCTCCGTGGGATATTGTTTTCAGATTTTATTGCCATGCAAATTTTTGCAAAACTTTTCTTGTAGCATCACTTAGGTATGAACAAACATGAGACATGAAACTTTTGGGCTGAATGGTTAACAGCGTGATACTCTTGTCTTTTCCTCTAAATAAAGAAAATATTTTGAACACATTCATGTATTTGATTCATGAGTCCACAGAGCCTCAGCTCTTAATACAGCTCTTCTACGCATTTTAATTTCATATTTTCGAACGTTACTACCTCGATATCAACTCTTGGCACGCTAACCGATTGAGGTACTCAGACATTTAAATGGAAACGGAATAGACAAATATTGCGGGTACTGGTAAACTGAGAAACGAAAAGAAACGAATCTGTAGTGAGAAATGAAATCTAACGACAAACAAACGAAATCTGTAAAGTGAGAAATCGAAATCTAACGAAAACAAACGAAACTGTAAAGTGAGAAATCGAAATCTAACGAAAAACCACGAAATCTGTAAAAGTCAGAACAAGGACAATATACGTCTAGATCTATTTTTATCAAATAATCGATACAACTGAGGGTCATATGGTATTTTATGGACCTGGCGGTTATATAACATCAAAAGTACATGGTCCGAAGCATAATGCCTGAAATTGAGCCAAATTATTCAAATTAACATATAATTATAATTTTAGATTATGCAGTAGACAAAAGACCATGTGGGAATTTTTTTTAAACGTTCAGATCAAAGAAACCGTTCATTATAAAAAAAAAAATGCAACTTTTTGGTAATCTTCTCCAAAATTTTAAAATGTATTATATTTTGCTAAGTAGATTAAAGGGCAACATATTTGGGCTATATATATATAAATCAAGATTATAAAAATTAACAGGAATTTTCTGACTTGAAAAGGAGGGAGGTCTATGCTCATTTTCATCCACATATCTGTTTAAAGTAGTTATCTAAGGTCACCCTACGTACAGTCATAGAAAACAGTCATAGAAACTGCTCTAAGTTAACTTAGAGCTGACGCAAAGCGGTCACAAAGCAGTCAGGAGAACTGCTCTACTTGTAACTTAGAGCAGACGCGAAGCTGTCAGAAGCAGTCATAGACCTGTTCTACGTTAACTTAGAGCAGACGCGAAGCGGGATAAAGCAGTCAAGACCTGTTCTAAGTTAACGTCGAGCGGTCATAGATTAGAACAGCTCTATAGCTGTTCTTTTCTAGAGCAGCTCGGTCAAGAATTAAAACAGCTCTGTGTATATATAATTAACCGCTTTGGAAACTGCCGTTTCATTTTAAAATTAGCTTATTGTATGATTTAACAAACATAATTCCAGATAAATGATAGCTTGCTCTTTCAACATGTTAAATTTCTATTCATAAAGTACAATAAATAAATCTTTTATGGAAATGATACGTTCAAGTAAATATGCATATTTTACTTGATAATAGTTAAATATGTATTCATTTACTATTTCATGAATGATATGCCTTATCTAACATCAAACTTATTAACTTAAAGATAAAAAATTACCTGCAACTCTTGCCTGTCTTGAAGTCATGGTATACAATACCAAAGTGATAGCAATAGAGTTACAGGGTTTGAATACTTAGGTATATCAAAGTGACATTGCTTTTTGTAAATTGGCTTCATTCAGGAATGTTTTTATAGCAATCAAGACATACCCACCTTCAAGACACACCAGTGAAACTACTATAGTTTAATCCCTCATTATGACACACAATTGTAAAATCCCTGAGATTGATATTATACCTATCATCAAACAATAAACACCTGTCATATCATTTACCATTGAATTCAAAATTCATCAGGGTATTATTCCCAACATGATTAAAAAAAGTAAGTTTGATGCGAGTGGCATACATGTAATTCTCGTTCAATATCCGCACGTACATGTATATGCACTCACTGTTTTAATAAGCAATTTAATCTGTAATAAAACCTCCATTTCAATTTCTGTTTTGCGGTGTGTTTTTTTATTTATATTTTTTTTTATAACCAAACCAGAACTTGAAGGAAATTGACGAGAAGATAAATTAATAATAGCTGTTCTAAGTGAACTTGGAGCGGTCGTGGAGCTGTTCTAAGTGAACTTAGAGCAGTCGGGAGCAAGTGAACTTAGGCAGTCGTGGAGCTTTCTAAGTGAACTTGGAGCAGTCAGGACTGTTCTAAGTGAACTTAGAGCAGTCGTGGAGCAGTCAGCAGAGCTTTCTAAGTGAACTTAGAGCAGTCGTGGAGCAGTCAGCAGCCGCTGTCTCTAAGTGAACTTGGAGCAGTCACAGAGCAGCTCTAGAGCAGTCAGCAGAGCTGCTCTAAGTTAACTTAGAGCAGTCATTAGAACTGCTTTACGACTGCTTTAAGAGAGGTTAGAACTGGTCGCATCTGTACTCCTCTCCAACAAAGATTTATCGGGATTCTATTTATAATAAAACTGCGCTCACCCCACCCCCACAATAAGCCTTTTTTGCAGTTGTGAAGATCAAATCTGTATTATACATATACAGTGGGGGAACAGTGATATAAACGTCTGCAAGAAATGATATAAATTCATTGTCAGTCTCATTTCACCATTATTTAGCAACTCAAGAATTTTTTTTCATATCATTTAACACTTTCGTTTCTTTTCGTTAGATTTCCTCACTTGTACAGATTTCTTTCGTTTAGATTTCGATTTCTCACTTACAGATTTCGTTTCTTTCGATAGATTCGATTTCTCACTTACAATTTCTTTTCGTTTCGTTTCTCAGTTAACCCAAATATTGCTGCTATTCACATTTTCATCCATGTATCATACGTCTTTAACTGACACGTACATGTAGATATACATTGTTACTTTGCTATCTCCTGGCGTTGGAAGCAAAAACCACTGGTCTTCTGGATGTAGATGTTTCAAAAAGAAGGTCCTGTGTCACAGTCATATTCAGTATCGACCTTATCGCTACGGTCTTGAGTAGAATGTAAAGGTCAAAATTTGGCGCACCTTACTTACGAGATTCATCACTGTTCATTATCTTCGCCTTTTCATTAAAGCTGACCACATATCTCTATGATTGAATTAAATGACATATACAATAACATGAAAACTAAACAGAATTACTACGTATGTTGTGTGGTGTTGAAGATACTAATATGATATTTTTATGAAATTGTATTGTTTGAAGCATAAATGGTAGATTTCCCTAGCACCATAACCTTAATGTATTACTAAGTGGCCATGGACTTCCAAATTTTCGTTGCGATAGCAATGGTGATTAATTGTATTTCAGAACTCCTTCAGCAACAGAAAAAAACCCGCTTTTAAGAAATTTCATATGCATGTACATTGTATGTAATATTCCATGTTTCTTAGGCTACAGTGATATTACGAGTTTGAAATTCACAATTTCTGTTCAGGTCATCCATAAATGTTCAATGCAAAACCAATTGGGAGGGAATCGCATGTGCAAAACTTCCCTTCGAGAAAAGATAGAGTACGGTTAAGAAGAGGTCGTTGTACATTGTAGGTGACTGTAGTACATACTCTAGTAATCTTAAATGTTCAACATGTTGAACATGTATATACCCCCCCCCCCTCCTCCTCGAAAAAAAGACGTGCACACAAAAACAAACAACTGACGTCATTTTTGATTGCAAAATTACCAAGTCATCCAAATCAACAAACTTGAAGGGAGCATTTGTTCCAACCAAGCAATGTATTCTTCTAGAACATATGTATAGTGTTTGTTGTGCAATACCCAGGTGACCGTTGAGGCAATAATTAATTCTCTTGATATTCGATCACTTTTGATCCAAATTGAACTTTTTGTTTTATTATATTTAGGTGCTGAGAATTTATTTAAAGTTTATCCAAAGGTAAATATGCAGTATGTCATGCATTGATTTACACATTACCTTGTGCTAAACACTGTTACTTCGCCTCCTGTTCTGGCTACATTGTACCTTAGTAATTATGGCGCGTTAGATCCTGATTCGAGTGATATAATACATGAAATCAGTTGCGTTTTACGCGTTATTGCCAATCGATTTCATGTAATGAGCAAAGTTAAGAGGTTCAACATTTTTACGTGTTTTAAGCAAAATGTTGCTCATTTCGTGTACTTGGCAGCACTTTGCCGACTTCGTGAAATTGGCAACACGCTTGCCAAATACGTAAACAAAAAAACAACCCCGCAATTTCACGAATTCGGCACGACATATACATGTATATGGCTTAACTTCCTGCTCGAGAATCTTTCACACGTATGGAGACGTCACCATTGCCGGTGAAGGGCTGCAAATTTAGGCCTATATGCTCGGCGCTTATGGCCTTTGAGCATGCAGGGAGGAATCTTTATCGTGGCACACGTGTTACGAGACGGGACCTCGTTTTTGTGGTCTCATCCGAAGGACCGTCCCATTTAGTTGCCTCTTGTGACATACAAGGGTGGACTGAGGATCTATTCTAACCCGGATCTCTACGGGACCAATGTTTGATATCTCAATACTGCCACAGGATCATCTTATTATAATCTCATCTATCTATCTACTTATCTTATCTAATCTTATCTCTATCTATTCTATCTATCTATCTATCTATCTATCTATCTATCTCTTTCTTTCTTTCTTTTCTTTGTCAAAATAGTTCCAGTTAAGTACTTAATTACTTCATGATATATTGTGCAATAAATTTTCAGAAATTGACAGCTGCTGGTTGTGTGCTCTTTGCTCTTTCATATCGTACAGACCATATCCTGTCGTCAAACGTATACAAAGAGCTCTACCTCTTTCAAGAACAAAAAAAGTACTCTCGATCGCTAATTAGACTTGCATTCATTATTTGACATGTTTCCCAATATTGGGTTTAATTAATGAGTAAATCAAACAATATGCACAACAGCTTACTACATGTAACTAATAGACAAGGAACAGATACAGGCCAGTTATATTCGGGCCTCCATCTATCACAACACCTGTACCCTGATGAAGTCAACACTATGATCTTGGCCTGGTACACCACGAGGCAAGATGAGAATAAACAGTCTTGAAAGCTCTATTCGGGCCGATGAATTATTTTCTGGTCTGCCTTCATTTCAAAAGTCAGTTACCATTTCTTTAGATCTTCTCTTGATGAATTGGTGACCGTGACTAACGTTGATTGTTCAGATGTCGCTTTATAAATACTTTGAACAGTCTATGATAGCACAAAAGGGGTGTTGAGTCACTCTGTTATAAGGGATCGTCTAAACGTTTAATGAAATAGAGAAATATTAAGTTAATAACGAAACTTTGCAGAAGTGAATTCGATCATCAAGGTGAGGAACCCTTTTAAAATAAGTTTTGGCCCTCTTGATAATTTTCTTTTCCATGATAGGTATATCAGTAGGGTGTGTGTATTGCTTCAAATAACACTCTTTTTAAATGTACTTGCACAATGCACCAGCTAATTAAATTTAGTTTATCCAATCAAACTATATACAATGATGAATGAGCATTTTCAAACTATAAATATCGTATAGGTCCGAGGTACGTTCTGCAATTATGAAATAAAATTTTAATTCCGCAAATAAAGATATACATGTATAATATTGTCTTTTATCTTTAATGCAGAAACCAAAAAATGTCATCTTTACAAGACTGGGGGAAGGACAAGGTGAACTCATGTCGGAATATGTGATCGGTCAAATAATTTCTCGGGAGCAATACTTCCCTGCAATGCTAGAGAATCAAAAGCAGAAGAAATGGGACACTGGCGGGTACTAATTTTTAAACTTTAGGTACAAGATATCGTGGTGGATAGCATCAGAAAAAAGTCCCATATTGTAACATTTTTAGAGCTGCAACGATTCACAAACTTTTCGATTCGACTCGATTTCGATTTTTAACATTCGATTCGGTTATTCGATTCGATTATTTGAGTAGGAACTTTTTTATTTAACATTTTACTTTCAGTCATAATCATCATTACTTAAACATTACAGATAATATGAATTAGCATAATCAAAAATTTCAGGAACAAAACATTAAACAAGAATACATTCTAAACAACATGGACTGGATTATATTATCATAATTGTTTTAATTATCACATTAACTCAGACTTCAAGTTAGAGAAACTTTCTAGAAATAAGATTTAATAATACCAGAGACTCAATAGATTAAATACAAATCTTGACAGCTTGGCTTTAGAAGTGTGATATTTCAGTGATGATAAGCCAATGAATTGTTCCTTTATTATATCCATGTTAACCACTTGGTGACACGTACCGGGTTCAGTAAAATATTTTAGTGCAAGGAATAATCAGATCAAGTAACTGATTCAAGAGTGACATGTTTTCTTATCTTTTATTACCTATCTAAAACCAAAATACTCCCTCTCTTCGTATTTAATTGGCTTTGGAGGATCTTTGAGTACCGGATTGTCACCATGCTCCTCCATCTTGCTTATTGTTTTAGTGCCTAAAGTGTTGATTGGACGTTCCGTAACCAATCAGAAGCGCCGTTAAAAAGTTG
>CAJDSM010043059.1:11660-22666 GCA_903981925.1 Ostrea lurida | reverse complement strand
ATTTATGATATTACCAACCTATGAAAAACATAAAAGTCGCCTGAGATGTAAGCATGCGCAGTATTGTATTATTGTTTTGCGATGTATACACATGGCCTTTTTCTCTTTGTGAACAATAGTATACATATTTAACAACATATCATAAGTATGCATGTGATATAAATAATCATATATTTGTGTATTTACAGTTCAGAAATACGTCAAATATAAGCTATTTATTTACTGCAAATACTTCAAGCGTTATTTTGAATTCTACTTCCATATAAGGAGATCGCGTGTTTATGACGTTCAATCCTCTTTCCATTTATGGAACTGCCACGTTGTAGGCACGTTGTCTTTTGAGGCTTAATTATTTCTGGCTTGTTGTTTACATTTTGACCGGACAGATTTCGTCATTCACATGTTTACCGTTTATATATTTGATTTCCTTAAATAAATCATAGTGTAATAAATTCAAAAGATACAGATTATGCTATTTTAAGTATGAAAACGTGCTCAAAAAAGTTTTATAACCTCCAGGCCAGATCACAGCTCTCGTGTATAGGGGACCATGTGTGCCAAACTCTTGTTTTATATTTTGTTTGGGACTTTCGAGCTTTATCGTTGTTTGTCATCTTTGACTTCAAATCCGCGCAATAATAGTAATGATAATATAAGTATAATATTGCGGTGAACATTTTAATTAAAGGCAAACTATAGTCACTAAAGTAGAACTATAGTTCACCCGAACATGTTTTAGTTTCCCGGAAGTGAACGAGTCTAGTCGAATATTGCTAACTATAGTGGTACAAAATGGCGAAGTAACAATGTATTAAACGTAATCATGGTCCCAAAATCACAAACAAAATCGAGTGTAGGGCAACACGGACCTTCGACAAATCAGGTACCATGGAGGATAAGCATCCTCTGCTGACCGATCACACCCGCCGTGAGCCCGTAGTCGAAACAAGTAAACGGGTTTACCCGTCGTCAAATCTAGTACGAAATGACAGTCTAACAAGGGTATGAAACAAATCAGTCAACATATGACTTAGTGATATTTGTAATCGCAAACACGGTCATTATAGCGACCGTAGAATTTGCGAAATGATGACTTTAAACGAGATTCATTTATAACCCTGCAACATCAACTTTTTGGTTAGTAGTTGGCCTCGCTTTAAAAATCATCATACGCAGGCATGCCTTTGCGTATCGAATCAACCGAGATACATACACACCATAAGCAGGTGATAGTGTTACATTACTACATAAAAGAGGAAAGTTGACAATTGCAAAGTCAAAGTCATCACGTTTATCATATGATGTAGTTGTCAGTCTGCCATTAGAGTCAATATTAAGTAAAATATCCAAATATGAAGCACATCTGTCAGATTCTGTGGTGTCCTTTATTTTGTCTAATTCAAGCTAGCGGACAAAATGCGAAACGCAGGTACTGCACTGTAAGCATAGATGGATATATGGCAGAAAATACAAAGGGAGGAGTGTTTTCTGTTATCTTAATTCATTACACTTATTTACAACACTGTTGTACAATCAAATCTTGCCAATAGCGTGGTAAAATTCAATATTAATAGAGTTCTTCACTTGGGAAGCAAACATAATGTATTGCAATAAAAAAAACTACTTGAAATTTAATGATTCATCATTCGGCAAGATAACACAGTTATCGAGAGACAAATTGAAGTTATTTAATTTATCCTGATACATCTGTAATTCTGCCGCCATCGAAGATACGTTGCAAAAATTAACAATTCCATAACTGATCTATTGAATGTAGCCATATTTCTATTTCTGAACTAAACTAAAATTAGTTTTGTTCACGTGCGCTAGTTGACAAAACATTCGTACACTAAACTTCCGCAAAAGACTATAGTTAACACGCAGACTCCACCTATCTATCTTTAGAATACAAAGATAGCGATTTTAGAGTATTTCATAAGGAAATGTACATATTACGTTTCATGATGTACCTTTAGATTGTATGTGGTGTATTACTGAATGAGCTTTCAAAGAGGTCAATAATTGAGGTGGTCCTTCGGATGAAACAGCAAAAACAGAGGTATCATGTCACAGCAGGTGTGGCACGATAGAGATCCCTCCCTGCTCAAAGATCATCAGCTCCCTCACCGGCAATGGTGACGTCTTCATATGAGTGAAATATGGAACGTAAAACAATATACAATCAAAATTAATATACTAGTATATGTTTCCCCAACAATGGTGGATTCACTTAATTGTATTAAGTTTACTTCAGAAGTAATACCGACAAACATTATATCTAGCAATATATATCTTTACATCGATCATGATTACATGTATAAAAATATCTCAAAAATGCAGAAAATCATAATTTGGAACCCTTTGTGAACCTAAGTATCAGATTTTGTAGTATGAATTCGAATGTGGTGATTTTAAGCAAATTCTTGCATTTTATGATAATTCATGATGTTTGGGGCATTAAATCTTAGATACACCAATGCAAAACTCCAAAAATTTTATCACCCTGGTAATCTATCATACATGGGCTAATATTTTTGCAGAAAAAAAATTGTTGAAATTTCACTTTAATTTTTACCATTCTTTGGGCAGATTTCCACCCTTCGTGGGCCTACTCCTTTCTAAATTAAAGCGATGATTTACAGTGTTATCCAACTTGACGGATATACATGTATCAAAATTAGTACAATGAAAAGGAAAAGATAATGAGCAGTCATTAATCTCGCGAGTCCCAAACAGAATATAAAGAAGAGTTGGGCAAACACGGACTCCTGGATACACCAGAGGTGGGATCAGGTGCCTAGGAGGGGTAAGCTTCCCTGCCGACAGTTCACACCTGCTAAGAATCGAGTTCGTGCCCAAGGGAATTCCAACAGAATGTTGGAAAACCTGATCACCAAATACTATAATACTACGTACAATACTACATGTACAATAAAGCAATGAGTTGCATGCAGACAACTGCTGAAATGTTATTTCACATAGAATTGACGTAAACGGTGTCTTGTAATGCGGGGTTTTTTTTATTCCGGCAGCCATACCTACAGTCTCCAGTCATTGTGACAGGAGTGCGATACATATTATTTATTGTAGCATGAGACGAATATGCATATATAATATACCTAAGATTCGAAATCTAATCGTGGGACTAATAGACAAGATTGAAAATTACTATTTTAATAAACACATCCTGCAATATTTCTGCTGTTCGGATTGCAAGCAATAATCTTAACTCTGATTTAAAACTGAACTAATGATGAAATAAACAAGACCCGTAATTTGATACATCCAGTGATCAGTGTCTGCCCTTCTCTTTGTTTTCTTTATAGGATTTATAGATTGATTCTACTATTTATTTTCATCTTTACAACATGGGCGTTCTTTATAAAATTTAATTAAATCAGAATGACAATCATCGAGCCCATACCCATGTCTTTGTGTAAAAACTTTCACCAAATATCTTTAAACTGTTGTATCAAATTAAATCATGAATTTTCTTTTCAAACAGCAAATCAGCTGACAAGCTAATGTTGTGAGTCTATTGCAAGTTTGTGTACCAAGGGGATAATACGAGACAAGTGAAGGATAGGCAGAAATTTGGAGACAAAAACACTAACTACCATTTTTTTTTAAAAAGTATTGGTGAGTTTTATTGCAACTTTTAACAAACACATAATCATCTATAATTTATTGATATACGTCGCATGCTCAAGCAGACGATGGTACATATATGTAATGTGACGAAAGAAACAGAAAAGAGAATTAATCATGAAACACATGAATCTGACACTGTACATGTACATTATTTCTTACA
Organism: Ostrea lurida; assembly: GCA_903981925.1. Taxonomy (NCBI): domain Eukaryota; kingdom Metazoa; phylum Mollusca; class Bivalvia; order Ostreida; family Ostreidae; genus Ostrea; species Ostrea lurida. Next base: position 18,855 of record CAJDSM010043059.1, on the reverse strand, counting down.
AAACCCTGTATTTCCAACTCAAACTTGTAGCAGAAAATGAAACTGTAATTTTCAAACTTTAGGTATTTACCATATTAAACGTATCAATCCAAGATTTTCAGAGGACGATATTTATTCAGCCTTTCATGACGCCCTCTCTTATTATATGATGTCTCGAATAATGGTCAAAACGGTGTGTGCTTTAATTTCATCATATTTTTTTTTATCATTCTTTGTTTTCCAAAAAATTCCAATTCACTGAGAAAACACTAAGTGAAGACCTTTTTCAGAAAACATTAAAAAAAATTCTAAAGATATAAGCGTAAAACTTTTAAAGGCAGCAAATCTCCATTTTTAGAACATTGTGGTGTCGACCTCCATTTGCTTCATTTCAGATTTTTGAATTCTTATGATGGGTATGACAATCAATCTTTATAGACATGCAATTGGGGGTTTTTTCCTGAAATTTGTAATAAACAAAATAAATTAATTTTAAAAAACATCAACATTTTCTCTATGATTTGTAGTGCTATCAGATGACGTTGCTAATAGTAACCAAATAAGCCACTGTACACTATGTCGATTGCCAGATTTTGACAAACTTCTTAGAGAAGCCTTTAAATACAGTATAATTATAACAAAGTGAATCTGAAAACCTAACATGAATAAACAGGTGAAGGTAAGAACAGTGATCAATCTCGTAGTAAGCTGTACTGCGCCAGACTTCCTTACTCATGAACTACCAACAAATAATCATAATAGATTATCACATCAATCAAAACAAGATTATGTTTATAACAAGATGTTTAAACAATATACATATGTTTAATAATGTTTTGATTTCTTGCTGATAAATAACAGTATTTACAAAGTAATTCCGCACACGACATCACCTACACATACGACACAAAAAAAGAAGTAATGACGTAACAATATTACGTCATTTTGACTTTAAGGTATGGGGCCATTCCCCTTATCCTTAAAGTTACTGAACATAAAAACAAATGTCTTAAATTAAAATGGATCAGGAATAAAACATGTATAATGATATTAACCCCATGGTGTATAGAAAACGATAGCATTGAGTCTTTGGTCATTTTGATAAGCTGATTTGCTGGCTTGGATTTTACGGTTTTCTGCACACTACGACCGGATGTCATTACATAAGCTTGGGTCATGTGACCTTCCCGACTTCAGGTCGCATAGGAGATCGGTTTTACACTTGCCTGTGCAAGAAGGGGGAGTAGCCATCTTGTAATAATGTCTGAAAAGATAACAATACATTTTATCACTTTTAGTACGTGCATGTATATTTTACAAAGGCGAAGCACTCTCTTCCCTGCGAGAATATTTCAGACATGCGGGATTTACGAATCAATTTATAGGCATACTTTGAAATCAAAATCCATAAACTCGTCTGTTCTACTAACTCGTTTCTTTCCTTATCCGTGACCTCAGTTTTACTAGATAAATTCTACAGAAGGGTTCCTGAAAATGAATGCATGGTGGAGAATCCACAATTCAGTGATTTATCAGTGGATATTCAGTGACCTTCTGGTGGTCATTCAAGGATTTTTCAGGGATTATTCAGAATGTTTGAAGTTTCCAGTCATTGAAACGTTCCTTTCATCCTGTAGGCCTAAATGAACTCGGGTATTAGCTTGAGACTTTCATGTTTGAAAATTAGTATTCAACAAAGGAGCATCATTATGTCGGCTGCAGCTATCTTTCTTCGGAGAATAAAAATCGCGATCTCTCCGTTAACGAAGTAAGTCTTGGATCAACTGAGCTACCATGGAAAACGTCCATGCATCTCTCATTGATCTTCAAAACTACTATGCAACTTCCTTTCGTTGTTTTCTTTAAACAAAGAAATGTTTAAACTCCAACAATTTACTAACCCGTTATAGTGCTTGCTGTACAAAATCAGAAGAAACAACTAAACCTTTTTATATTACTACTCAAGGTCTAAAGATGCAAACATTTCTACTTATTTCTCCCACATTCCACCCATAGAGATTTAGAAGAAAGATTATAATACGACTGACGCGTTCGTCACAAGTTTCGCAACGTCACGATTTCATCGAATAAACGCGTATACGACTACATGTATATCTGCTGGGCGCGAAAGCGAATTCCAATAACTTTACGAAAACTACCCAAGACAAACGTTAAGAATTAAAAATTGTAGCACAAACGCAACATCAGACATGTCTGTCTAGTACATCAAACGCTTGGCTACCATGGATAGGAATTATTTTGTTACCTGTAAAATGTCTGAAAAAGCGTGTCGTTGGCCTTCATCCGGTAAATCAATTCGCTCCAATCTTCCGGAAACAGACTATTCAGGCCGTATGTATCCTGCAAGTCAAATGAATAGTTCATCAAAGGCACTAATCAGATTACGGGCATCACCTTTAAAAATTATCATTAAAGTGACGAAAAATTAACACACTACATGTTACGTATAATTTCTGTAATGTAAGTTTTGTATTCTATGACGTTTTCTCTGATTTCTAGGACTGAATATATGTACATTCATCTAGTCCTGTTACCTTGGCGTTGTATTCTTTCTTCCACACTGGTTTGTTAGTGAGGTTAACCTCCGTCAGATTCAGGTAGTAGTTTGTGAAATCTAATGTTGTCTGTAATACCAAAGAAAACTGTAATTGTCAGGTGACGCAGTACCAATTCCACAAAATCAACTTAAATAAAATGAGAACCTTATGTCTATGTCAAGGAAATCTTTTACATGTGTACAATCTTCCAATTTAATCAAAATTAGAACCGTTAATCTCCTCATTTATATCTATATAAACTCAGTGTAACAAATCGACTCGAATCGCCTGGACAGACTAGAAACTTACCCAAGAGGTGTTTTTGTAAATCCCATCGTTTACGTAGATTCTGAACCCAGGATTCAGGTTAGCAAACGTAGTGACACTCCCGGGTATATAGAGAACGCTGGTTGGTCGTTTGAATGTGACGTCATCATAAAAGACTTCATACCAGTCAGTGTGGCTATGGCCGAAATATTGACCTGCTATCGAGTTCTCATACCTGTGATATTGATAAGCACATATATGTTAGCTTCATCAACTCTGTGCAACATTGACGAACTAAAACAAGATTGACTAACTTGAGGTAGAAAATATGCATTGCAGTATCTCCAAAGACTATTTGGAATGTAACGCAGAAGCACAGTACTTGTGTACCGACCTATTTATGATTCGGTAGTAGTTCCAACTCCACGCCTTGAGACAACTTCCGCCGCCCGGATGTATGTGTCCGATAATATGAACCTACACAACACAGAAACGGCATCTGAACTCTACATTTGCCAGAAATGTCTTAATGTATATGACTTAATCATTTTTGGAATTTGAATAAGAAAAAAGATCACCAAATTGCATATAACATGAACCATAAATGCTCTCCACTGTACATTGTACACAATGAAACTATTTCGTAAATTTTGTTGTTCGCTGTTCGTTAATCGTTATCTTTGCCTTCACAAACCATATTCCTATGATATTTTTTACTACATTGTATGTAACACTTAAAGCATGTATTTTGTACGAGCATATAATGTTGCAGAACAGCTCAACTAAGCTACCATTATCATCATAATGTGTAAGTAGATTTAACCTTTTCCTGGTTATCCTCGGCCTGTTGCAGTGTGTCCACCAGCCATTGAAGCTGACCTGTAGGGTCCGTCGTGTTGATTAGTAACCACCTGACGAAAGTAGAAATATCAATATATTTCGGTAATTAGCATTTGCGGTAGAATTGCAAATCCGCGTGGGGTGTCCATAGATGTATTTAGGAAACAAAATTAAGTTTTATTCAAAAAGAAATAAGAGCAACAAACCAATTTCCATTGTTGCAGTAGTTCATATTTAGCGAAATTAGGCGCAGCTTGTCGCCCATTTTCACTGTGTAGAACCCTCCTCTGAAAATACAACACAACATAGATTACCATAGAGGCAATCATAACACATGTAGGTGAAAGGTTAAACTAGTTTTTATACGATTTTGTCAAACTTCTGTGACACTTTCCTTATACTGCTGTGAATTCGATTTTACAACTGTGAGGTTTTGAGTCATATCGTTGTTGGTTTTACGTCCTGTCGAGAATTGAGACGTTACCAGTTATAAGTGAAGTACCACAAATTTAGACCTATGCACGGCGCTTATAAAGGACCGCAGCAGTGAGGGCCTGTTCTTTAATGATCTGCCGCGACACTGGACGTACCTCCATTTTAAGGATATACTAGTATCCCGTTGCTATGCCAGGCCGTATATGTAGCATCTTTGGGTTTTTTTTTAATTTAGACGCACAGAGGCATCCATACTTATCATAGTTTGCATCTACTAAGTATGTCAGATCTGAAACACATTCTACAATGATCATCAATGGCTAAAATATTTTCACTGACCTTTTGACGGTGGTCATGGTGTCCGGTGGCAACCAGTGTTTCCAAGCTTCGGCCACTGAGTTGTACAGCCACGAGATTGAGTCTTTGTCGTCGATAAAGGGAGGTGGAAAGCTACGTAGAAATAGGTATCTTGCAAGTTCTTCTTAGTCAAATACTTCAATACAACTTTACATTTTTGACATTTTTTTTCATATACAATGAGATTAAACTTCAAGCAGTTTTATTCATTTATATATATATAAATATTCAAAGGCACTTGATGTTTTAAATATATTTAAATCTAAAAAAAAAAATCATTATTTTTCATTTTCAAAACCTTCTTCCCGTAAGCAAACTATTGACAACAGTAGTTTGTTTACGGGAAGATTTTTTTTATCCAAAAATGTGAAGAATATTATTTTATTTTGTTTCTTTAATGATATCCACACCAATTAAATTTTATTATTTTTTTTAGTAGGGAAATGAAATACTGATGATTTGAATGCAATCTTTTCCCTGTTCGTGGTTCCCTGTCTGCTGTTAATTGTTTTATTACCTGTTGACAGGGGCACTTTCATGATTCCCCAATGTGTTGTAAATTTGTTTCTTTGGGAGGTATTTGAGACAAAAGTTTGTGAACTGTTGTAGTGCATTAACTTGGTCATCTCTTGACTGGTTCCACACATTATGCGGAGGCAGGTCACCAGTAAAATACACTACATCAAACTACAAAAAAATAAACATAGGCAAAAACATTACATCATAACTAAAGTCAAAAGCAATATATAACAAAAAGTGTCCTGTACATGTACTAAGGTCTCCACATATCATTATTTCACCTAAAGTTTAAAAAGTGAAATTTCAGTTGTGGATTAAGAAGAAAAGGCTCTCAGAAAAGCCCTTTATTAATTTGATATAACCAAACGAAAACAACATATGTTAACATTACGAGCTTGCAACCATATCGATTTATCGGTTTCTTTGACCTTACTTAATTCTGTATACATTCTGGTTTTTAGCAAAATAAATAATATCACATTAACGTTGCAAAAACGAGATACATAAAATATAGTTTAAAAGGATATTAAATCGTGAGCATATTTACAATAACAGTACAAAGTTGTATAAGTGAAAAGGTGAAGATTACAAATAGTGATCAATCTGGAAAGTTCAGGGTTAAAGATAAATTTCTCAAAAACTAAAATGTTTGGATTGGAAGTAAGGAAATTTTAAAAAAGAAGTGTTCCACATTCTAATCAGATGGAGCTGACTGGGATAATGTAAAATTTGATCCCTCTAGGAATAAATTTTCTGTGCATTTGAGAAGAAATGCTGGAGTTAAATTAGTAAGACAAAGTAACAGATAATAAAGAAAAAATAACTAAATGGAGTATCGCAGGAAACTCACCTGTGCCCAATTGGCAGGTTAACAGTTTATTAAACTTTAATCATACCTAAACTAAACCAATCTTGATTCGTACCCTCCAAATCCCAACTCTGAATTTTGAAAATGTTTGAGATAGAAATGGTATCAATTTATGGAAAAAGTAAAAATACATAAGATAAAGAAAAATATTATATCCATAGATTATAGATAATGGAGGTTTAAAAAATGATAGAATTACACCAGATTTCATTTCTGCTTTGAAATCAAGTTGGAATCCAGAAGGCTTATTCACCCGGCGCGAATTGGGTAATAACTGTGAAAGCTGAAATAAAATAAGCTATTAAAATCGTGGACAAGGGGATCAGAATTATATTTCCCTACTTATCCCATGAGATTAACCAATGTTTTTGGAAAGAAATTCTAGATAGCTGGATAAGACTTTATAAATTAAATTCAACGACAAAGAAGTTTTTCTATGATCACATATGGAATAACCCAACTATTATGAATAAACAAAGAATCGTTTTTTTTTGGAAAAGCTATTTAATGAAGGGTTTTTTCTTTGTATGTGAATTTTTGACATGAATGGTAACTTTCTTTCTAAGTTTTGAATACTTACAATTCAAAAGTGAAAACAAATTTTGTTGAATACGTGCCTTAAGAGAGCAGTATTAGAAATGTTTAACAAATGCAGGATATTAATGATAATTAATCAAACTAAGATATAGGACCCAAAATCCAAATCCCAATTCTGTATTTTATAAAACACAAGAAGGATGTAAAGATATGTATGACATACATTCATTAATGAAAAGAAGGGACTTGCTACTTGTATTTCTAAAGGAAAAGAAAACATATTTTATTCAGTGATCAGTATGGAAACAAAATATTTGAGCTTCCTTCAAAAATAAACCCAGAAATCTAACTTCAATGGTTTCAATTCCAAATTTTGCATAGAATTAACCTAAACAAACTACTATTTATTTGGTAAAGCTTAATAGATTCTATTCTCCTTACCTTGTACTTTTTGTAAAAATGACATAGAAACATTGATCATTTATTTGTTGAATGTTTCCAAGTAAAAGAACTTTGGTGGAAAATTGAAGAACTGGATTTAGAAGAAGTTCGATATTCATCTGTGCTGTTGATAGACAAGCGAAACTATTGGTAAATATGAAAAATAAGAATATTTATAAATTACAAAATCTATTGATACTGTTTGTAAAAAATTTATTTTTTGCTAAGTAAAAATATAAAAATGTTCCTAAACTAGCATGGTGCATCCTTATAAAAGGTGCAATAGTAGATTTTTATAGAAAAGTTGCAGTTTACAAAGTATGTAGATTTATAGATATGAATAGCCTTGGCAAAGCATACATGTATGTAATGCACTTGTATAACTATATTTATA
>CAJDSM010043059.1:0-11392 GCA_903981925.1 Ostrea lurida | reverse complement strand
TGGAAAGTTCCATGCTGAACACAAAATAAGAGTTGGGCAAACATGGGCCCCTGGACACATCAGAGGTGGGATCAGTTACCTACAAGGAGCAAGAATCTCCTGTCAACCGGTCACATTAGCTGTTAACCCCGTTGTCCTGAACGGGTAAATGGAGTGATCCGTAATTAAAATCCGTGAATAAAGAACAGTGTAACAATTGCTATCAAACACGTCAGACAGCATTTAACCCAATGGCAGATTGTATGGGCAAACTAGATCGTTATAACGACCATATAATTTACGAAATGCTGACGTGACTGTTGAAACCTCTGCAACAACAATTTGCTTGAACTAGCCTGCCTCGATTCAAAAACTGATCATACGTAGAACAAGTTCTTGCGTGTCGAATAGGTTGGAAGACATAAACACCATATGCAGGTGATGGTGGAATGTATTTACATAGATATGGAAATTTGACGATGGAGAAGCTGAAATCGTCCCGTTTGTCATAATTTGTTAGTTTATCTATGTTCAATAAAGTATCAAAATATGAAGCAGGTACGGATAACTGTGGTTTCCGTTATTTCTAGTTCACTGGGATATATCGAATCGACATATTATTATTGTATCATTAATAGATAAACGTTGTGGATGCATAAAAGGCATACATAATATGCAGATTGCATAAATTTTGCACACCTACACACAAGGTCATAAAATTCTATTGCATGTTACGATAGTTGGAAACCATAACTGGAATATTAACTGCGTACCTGGTCCTGGATAGAGCTAAGGTGTTGAAACAGACTCTCCACCAGGTTGAATGGTACATCACAGGAGGCCGCCGTCCCCCACATGCCGGCTGCAGGTTTCCCGGGGGCTTCAAACAAACAGATGTTCAGAGTTAGTCTCTACGAAATTCGCAGGTCCATTGTCTTCCTAGGAATGTACTAAGGCACATAATTGTGAGAGGTAATGTAATCTTTCTTATTTCATGATGATCTCGTGGGGACCCGGGTTAGAATAGGTCCTCAGCACCCCTTGCTTGTCGTAAGAGGCGACTAAATGGGACGGTCCTTCGGAAGAGACCGCAAAAACCGAGGTCCCATGTCACAGCAGGAGTGCCACAATAAAGATCCCTCCCTGTTCAAAGGCCATAAGAGTCGAGCACAGGCCTGAATTTGCAACCCTTCACCGGCAATGGTGTCGTTTCCATATGAGTGAAATATTCTCAAATCTTTCGACAAATATGAACAAGCAATACCTATCACATTAAACTAAAACAAGTGAATATAATAACTGTAAAGGGTTTCACTTCGCGGGGCTAAAATTTCGTGATTTTTATCTTTTGGTAGTTCAGGATGGTTTAAATTTCGTGGATAGTAAATATTCTATACTATATAAGATGGTTGTATTTTCGTGATAGTTAATATAATTGCCAATACAGCGAAAAATAAAGCCCACGCGAATATTTCCCCTTTACAGCCCATGTACATCGATCTGGCTTTTACCTGGTTTACCGTCTCCTTGGCGACAGCAGAGGGGTTCCCCACAGTCGACCTTTGAACTGACTTGATATTCAGGGTCTAGATGGATGTCGGACAAGTGAAGGATGCGTAGCGTAGGTGACCCCGGCTATAGGTCAAGGTCAAGATAAATCTCACATCAATACACAGGAATAATGATCATTATTAAAGAGTTAAAAGTATCCAATCCATAACGGATTTGTTTTCACAAAAAGTCAATATCTGTAGCACTATATAAATCTATTGTGAAAACGGAACATGTAGTTTTTACCGTGATAAAGATTGTCATAGAGAAGATGATGCCTAGATCTACAAAAAGTATCACCTTTTATTCGAGTTATCTGGACCCTTGTAGAAATTTAGAATAAAAAAATAAACATTTTCATAATTTGCATGGAGACCTTTATTTGTCTTTAAAAATTTTGAAAGATCTTGGTAATACTTGACAGGGATTTTTTGAGGTCTTAATATCATGGGTCAGGGCCTTTCCAATTGGGAAAAATTAGCGACATTTGCTTGAAATTGGGAAAAAATGTTTAATACAGAGAAGTAGAGAAAGAACAAAACCAACACATTAATGTATAACTGGACTCTCAATCTGGTTGAAGCTTACATTACTTTAAGATAAACCAAGGCCCAAAAAAATCATTTGCTTCTCAATTCTGTTGCAAAATTTGAAATTTATGGACCTGTGAAGAAGATTTATAATTAGTAATACACCTCATTTTGATTTATTGTCATGTTTTGGGAATTCTAAAGCAAAAATTGGGGAAAATACCTGCTTTTTGGCATTGGGAATGCGGCCTTATTTCGGCTTGAATCTTTTCACCGTGAGTTTTCGTTGGGATTTTTTTTTATCCCAATTATGTACATGTATGTCAAAAACATATTTTTCTCATAGGGGTTAATGTCATTCCTTGTAATACCCGCTAGATATTTTTATATGTTTTATCAAATTTGAAAATCCTTTTGGAGAATCACTATGAAGAAAACAGTTAAAATTCCAAAATAATATAATTCCTCACTAACTATAGAGAAGAAAGTTACCTTGGGCAGGACTCTCGGCGCAGGCGCGGGTTTGGGGGTGTCGGGAAGAGTCACGTTCCATAGGTCATTCGGGTCATATGGCGTGCCACAATTGGTACCCAAGAGAATCCCACAGACCTCAGCTGGGGTTAAAACAAGGCGCAATGCAACTCCAATAAACTCGTCCTAGAGAAATCAAAATATAAGTATATGATGGTAAACTTTTCTCGAGTACCAAGAGATTTGGTGCCGAGCGCAGCGAGGGACCAAATCGATAAGTTGTGAATTGTGCATCCCTGAAAGGGTGGCACATTTGGTAGTCGCTGCTGAGTATGTAAAAAAAATAGTTTTCCAAAATCGGTAAAATATATCATCGAGGTGCGAATTTTTTACTTTATCAACAACAACAAAAATCGACGCGTGCGAATTAAAGTAGAGTGTCTAACGCTTTGAAATAGGCTTACAGTAAGATCTTGGAAGGGCTGATCTCATAATGTGGATTGTTTGGCAAAAATAATATGTTAGAAATAGTGTGTTCTATGGCTTTTCACGACGAATATGCGTTGGTTAACAGTATTTGTGACTGGGGTAGGCCTAACGGACATTTTATCTGGTAAACATCGTCAACTCATTACGTCACGAGCAGAAAAAGTAAATAGATGTGATTTTACAAGTACATGTAATTCTGAAAGTGATGAAACTAAAAGATGAATTTTTTGAAACAATGATAATGTTTATTTAACGAAGCGGTTACTAATTTTAGAATGGAGTCATCTTGTATCCCATCTATTTCTGACAGGGTATATATAGCCTCATGTTCCCGGCTTGTCGTCCAATGAAATGCCTGCATTTTTCTCTGCAGTGAGATATAGATAATCTGATTGATAGATAAATAGAAAGAATAAAAGTAGACAAAAGGTGTAGAAGCTCTTAGCTTTGCAAGAGATATGTCACGTGATATAACGTTTATTATTTTGCATGGACATTTTGTTCCATTATATTCATTCCGGAAATATATATACATGTATATATCTTCCTCGTGTGCAATAGTTTTGTTGTATGTGTTAGATCTATCTTAGAATGGCAGAGATGAGTATTTATTTCCTAGGTCAATCATCAAGCCAAATGTTTTCTATCAATTCAACAATTCAGTATCGGAGATTGCATAAAGTGGTCCAATTTAATTGTATCAAAATAAGAAATTGAAAGACATTATCTATTCGTATTTCTGCCCATTCGCTATTAACGTCCGATTTTTTTTATTATTTTTTTTTATGGGTTGTGTTTTTTTTTAAATTACACTTCCAAACTTAAGTTTCCTTTCTGTATAGATTTGCTTGGTACGTGCTGGTAGAGATGTGGTAATTCTACTATTTTTGTAAATAATTATGGTTGAGTCACAATTAAGTATTGTAAGCTGACTATATGTGCATTTATATAACACTCAAAGTATATACTTCTCGATACTTCACCACACAGCTACACAATGATATGTACATCTAGTTCATTACTTACAAAGGCTGACATAAAAGTCTTTAAAATCAGTACTCAAAAAGGTTATTTTCCCTATTGAGAGCTTAGATTTCATGATTTTAAAATACCTTGTATTCCTGAATAATTGCTGTACAAACTCTGTCGTCCTCTATTTTGAACTTTTGACAAATAAATGTCATAAACTTCACTATGTCCTCTTGAGAGCTTTGCTTCTTCACTAACGCCTGTAATCCGTCTACCGCCAATGTACAAACCTCACAACTGATAAAACTTAGATCCGCCAAGACCCCACACTCCGTCTTATACTTGGAAGGCTTAAACTTGGGGTGTGTGGGGGTGGCACTGTGCCCGACGGCTAAGTCCTTGTCGTGATGGAGCGAGGAGAATAACAGATGTGAAGAGGATCCCACTAAAATGACTGCCAAAATCGAGAAAACTAGCACCAACGGTCCGTCCATTTTGACCATGTGACAATCGTATGTTGTTTACGTACGGCAGGTCGTGTGCAACGTAAATAATAATAAACTTTCCCCCGTAGTCACTTGAACAATGAAAGCGCAGGGAATTTTGATTTGGGTTAGTTCGTCTGTTGCGTTTGCATGTATGTAAGAACTTGGGTTTCATAATTTTATACATGAGCCTAAGAATGGTATTATCCAAGTTTTTTAGCAATAATTTAAAGAGACACTACTGAAACAGCTCATTTTGCGAAAAATCATGACAATTTTTCTAGAGCTTTCTCAATTTTTTGTTGCAGTACCTGCCTTTCCGTCTTTGCACGCATGCGCACAGAAGATGAATATTGCCGTATGTCAATCCATACCATGTTTTCACAGACTATGGGAGAGAAGAGATTAAAGAGAACGAGAAACAATTCATACGCAAAATATAATTTACAATGACCGTTTGATTCACCAAGAGTCAGGAGACACGCACGTAGGACTATTAAGTAAGTGCTATTATTTATTATTATTATTTTTTTTTTTTTAATCTGAAAACGTCATATTGAAGAAAACCCATTATTAAGTCTAAAAGGACATGGATGAGTTTCCGTTGGAATTTAAGGAGTATTTCTGTTGTCATTCTAAATCACGTGATGCGAAATGTCCGAGTCAGCATGAAGAAACTTTTGAATTCCCGGCCGATGATCTTTGACAAAGCGCAGTTAAGAACAAATTGATGCGCATTCAAGTTGTTCAAAACAGACAGTATCGATATCATTTTGTCGATATTTAGCTGGAGCGTCTCTTTAACCACAACTAGTGTCCGTATGACTGCTGGGTAATTGACATGTATATTGTGTTTGATGACATAGGGTCAAAGATGAAGGTCATTATAGTGATAAAGATTCTAAATACATGTACCTGTGTTAGAGTTATTAGATTTATTGAAAATTTACAGGTAAAGTCTTCTAGTTAATGAAAGACTTTTACATGTATTTATTTTTTTAAGTCAATGTGCATAGTCATTGTAGTAAAATGTTTCCGATGACAAGTGAATTGTCATTGAAATAATTCTATGATTGAAGGCTGACACTAAGATCCTCTATAATAATCAAATGCTAATGTCACCAGGTCGTATTTGGTTAGACTGATATCGTTTGAAATTTTATCTCTTTTAAATGACTAAGCATGCGTATGTCCATAAGGCAGCATTTCAATTTACTTCTTGTCAATGCGAAAGGTATCTGCATCTGCATTTACGTAATGTTCTGAAAGGGTTTGTCTCTTCCAAAAAGAAAAGAAAAACTAAAAGATGGTTGAAATTCATTTTGGAATGAAATGACGAGCGTATGAGGATTTTGATTAGATTGGAAGATTTTGTACATTAGAACCCGACCCCCAGCCCCCCCCCCCCCCATAATGAGACTTCCCCCGGAGTCTGGCTCAAAGGTGAGCCCTTTCCCCCATGCCAGTACACTTTGCTCTAGATAAACCTTACTCCACAGGGGAAGACTCACTTTAGAGCATAACACCCTCTTGAAGTTTCATCTAAGAAGGACACCACCCGTTCCATCCCTCCGTCGGCAACTAACTTATGAAATAAATTTAGTTTATTGGACTGGGAATTACCTACCTAACCTTCTCTATCTCTCTCTCTCATGCCTCTCACAATCACTCTATCACTCACCCAGTTGGTGAGTTAAAATGACTTATTTATTAAAAGATAGTACCAGACATCATTCTGGTCGATTTGTTTTCCTATTTTGGCAACTTAGCAAATGACTGGTATGTTCCTTGCAAAAGTTACAATAGGAACCTACTTATCTAGTAAAATCGAATATTTGCTCAGGAAGCCAAAAAAAAAAAAAATAATAATTGGAACGTGATTTAAAGAGATTTGCAAAAAAACACACAAATGCATAAAATTGTTTTGTTGGTTTATTTTTTAATTTTTTATTTTTTTTTTAAACAGAAAATGACTTGTATGCATCATTTGGACTCAATTTTGATTCTTTAAAATACAAGGGGATGATTATCGCCTTTAATTCCAATGGTGTTTTATTCACCGTTTTCTTCCCCCTTGAGTTTTAATGAATGACTTAAAACAAATCATTTAATGCCCTATCCTGAATAGGTCTTCATATCTAAACAATCTCATAAAGTTTAGTAGTAGTTTACCAGGCACAAATGAAAGGGGGGAGTCCTGCTAAAGGGGGGGGGGGGGCTGACTACTACCAACTGGTGATAGAAGTAGGTCTTTCCCATGGGGACGTCTGGCCTCTAGAGTGAGACTTCCCGGGGGTTATCCTGCTGCTAGAGTGAGCCTTCCCCCAGGGGTAAGGCTCACTCAGAGCCAGCATCCGGGGGAAGTCTCATCATGGGGAGGCGTCAACTCTACAATACGCGGCCAACGGTACAACCAACTACATGAATTCTCTCTTCTCTCTCTCTCTCTATCTCTCTCTCTCTCTCTCTCTAGTCTCTCCTCTCTCTACTCTCTCTCTCTCCTCTTCTTCGAACCATATAACAGAGTTGTTTTTAGGGTACTCTAAATACCCGTGTTATAGTAAACAAAAAGTCCAGCAGATGTTAATGTTACAAAGTCCATCGTTATGAAACGTGTTTGTATATAATGTGCAAGTAAACAAGATATGATAAGTTATCATAGAATATGACCTATTCAAACTTGAATTTCTTGAGGGAGCAAAACGGGGTCAATACTTCCCTCGTCATGTCCCCCTGCGCTCCTATTTTTATCCCACTTCCCCCATTCCACATATCCTTTTTTTCCCCTCCATTTCCCCGCTTCCTTCGCCTCGCCATTACATGCCTGGTAGCGCATCAGTTCGACCAATGCTTTGTCTGTCCTGCACTTTTTATACAACGTATATCGGGTAGTTGAATAAATATTGTCTTAAATTAATAGTGTGTTCAAAATACATGTATCTCATGATAGATAGGGACATGAATTTTACAATCTGCGAGTTGGAGTCGCCCTAAAGAAACTAACAAAACAAGAGGTAGGCCTGCTTTACTTTTTGAAATCATTTTAAAGCACCACTCGCTTGCTGAAATCTCTCTCTCTCTCTCTCTCTCTCCTCTCCGTCTGTCTCCTCTCATCTCTCTCTCATCTTCTCTTCTCTCTCTCTCATCATGAGTCATATTTATAGTTTCAAAGTCAATGTTGCGTACTAGGTTAACGTGCCTGATCATCCAAGTGCTCCATCCCATCTCTATAAAGGGACATAACTGTTTGCACTGAAAATGTTAGTATGCCAATGGAAACCAATAAAGGTATGTTTTACATTATTATTGGCCATGCCTATGAGGTTCTAAGGGTGGTACGGTCATAAATTTCACAATTTACATTCCTCTTATCTTAGAGATGTTTCATATATTTGTACAAAAAATGGTAACAATTGGCCTTTTAGTTTTCAAGAAATTGAAAATGTTAACAGACGACGCACGACAGAGTAACTCAGGGGACCTAGAAACGGTAAACCCTTCCAAACAACTTGCTTAAAATGTGAAAACAGTCCATATATAAGAAATGAATCTTATATTTTTTCGGGTGATGCAGGTATCACCGAATACTCATCAATCGCGAAGCGCATTGTTGAAAAATTTTACCGTCAAAAATCTCGGTGATAACCTGCATATCACCCGAGAAAATATAAGATTTATTTCTTATCATTTAATTTTATATTACAAGAACAAGATTATGTCTATTAGACTTTACTTGTTGTTCAAGTACGTAATCGAAAAATCACCTCAATTCTGAAAAGGTGTTTAAACCAATGAGAATCGGCATTAGGTGATCACGTGAACTAAAATTAAATGATAATCTAATTCAACAAAACAGAATCTGAAATTAGGGACTTCTGTTTGGAACTATTCTCGTGTAATGATTAATAAATAGATAACCAAAGTGTGGATCGTTAATTTAATTTAAGTTCGTATTTATTTCAGTAATAGATTTCATTCTCGAGAATACGTGAGAATAAGAATAGCCACGTTTCATGCCCACAATCGTCATAAATCGCGAGCTAAAACGAGCTAAAAAAAAATAGACAGTGTACCTCTCTCCCTGAGATATCCAGCATATGCATGTTGTCATGTACTAACGACGAAACAATTCGGAACGACGTAAACAAAACAAACTAGAAATACTGTGAGTAAAACTCACAAAGGATACCCCCCGCCTTCCACATATCTTTACGCTCACTTGAGGCACTGAAGCTTGAACAAAGAATATATAGCCCGGACACAAATGCTTGTTAAAAAAACCTGTAAGTTTGACCTTGAGATCAGGGTTTTCAAGGTTATACAGAGATCATGAATGTAGTGACATATCTTTTCATGGTGATACACTCACATGCCAAATATATCCATGTTAGAGAACTTATACCTTTGACTTTGAGGTCAAAAGTCAAGGCATATGGTCAAAGGTCATATATTGGTCATGAGTATGCAATACATCTCTCTATATTGATACATCCACATGCTAGATATGGTATGCATATGTCAAAGAAACAAGAGTTATGGCCTAGACACGAATCAACAACACGCAGACGGACAGACAAACAGAGTACATGGCACATCGTCTCATGGTGATGCATCCATGCGCCAAATACAAATGCATATGGCAAAGGACAAAGAAGTTATGGCCCGGACACAAATTCATGTTAAAAACTAATAATTTTGAAATGGAGGTCAAAGGTCAAGGTCATACAGAGGTCATCAATATACCTGTCTCTTAGTGATGCACTCATGTGCCAAGTATGGTATGCCTACCTCAAAGAACAAAGCAGTGAGGACACGAATTCATATTAAAAAACTGATAATTTTGACCTTGAGGTCAAAGGTCAAGGTCATACAGAGGTCTTCAATATACCCGACACATCGTCTCATAGTGATACACCTATGTGCCAAGTATGGTATGCCTACCTAAAAGAACAAAGAAGTTATGACCCGGACACGAATCTGCACAGACAGATGGACAGACAGACAGACGGACAGACAGAGTACATGACACATCGTCTCATGATGATGCATCCATGTGCCAAATACAGGATGTCTATGGCAAAGAACAAAGAAGTTATGGCCCGGACAGGAATTCATGTTAAAAAACTGACAATTTTGACCTTGAGGTGAAAAGTCAAGGTCATACAGAGGTCATTCATATACGCGACACATCGTTTCATAGTGATACACCCATGTGCCAAATATGGTATGCCTACCTCAAAGAACAAAGAAGATATGGCCCGGACACGAATCTGCAGAAAAACGGACGGACAGAAAAACAGACAAAGTGATTCCTATATACCCCCCCCCCCCCAACTTGTTTGCGGGGGGTATAAAAAAAAAAGCAACACTGAATTAGATACTCTCAAAAGATGTTTTATAAGGATGTAATGCACAAATGTTTAATTTTGAGTGATAAGACATAACACACATACATGGTATAAGTGTTATAGGAAACAGGCGAAATAGTTATGAAACCAGTAAGCTTCTACATGTAAGTGTCCCATTCTCTCCGAGTCGACTATAAAGAATATACATATAACAGTATACGAGATTATGTTTACAAATATGACTTATATTTCCCGAGACTTATTTACAACTGTTGCAAAGGTATCATACCATTCACTAACAACTTTAGCTTTTGACAAATTTAAATTTACTACAATACCATTTAGTAGTATATTCATGTAACGATTACGTGTACAAACAAAGGACTCCCAAAAGAAGAAGTGGAGCCGTATACCATTTGTGAACACTTGCCCAAACACTTTCGGCCATGTCATTTAAGTAACGGCAAACCATACGTTTTAGTTTACGACCTTTAGTAAAACTCGGCACTGGATCCTAGGTAGGAATTCAATGGGAATTTGATATTTTATATACGATATGAATATAAAGGACACTGCTTCTTTTAAAAAGATATTTCTTTCAAGAAACTGAATTTACGTTGCGTCATGAAGTGCAGATTCTATTTCCTTTTTAGGCGGAAGCGCCTATTGCAATCGTTTGTGTGACCTTCTACGTCACGGAGGTCAGGAGACCTTTTTCATGGTACTCCAAACGGAATTCACATAAACAAAGGGCATGCAACTCGCTAATTAAATTCGGGATAACCATCAGAACAGGGTAACGGCAGTTAAAAACAGATTTTCAAGCGAACACTAATATTTTATTATCATTCCTGAATCTAAAAATTGAGCAAAGAAACAACGGCTAAGCGGTCTCTAAAGTAACGCACTCTAGATAAATAACGAAGCAAACAGTGAGTTACCTCTACTTTGTAAATATCCGTGTAAAACAGTGGTAAATATCATAATCAACCATACGTAAACCCGGTATGTACATAAGTATTGATTAAATACATTACAAGATTTAATATTATTAAACAGTTAAAACAAACGAAATGAATATATCTGCTTGTAACTGTCAAAAAATTGTGAGCGTCTATTTAATTGATTACAATATTGAAAATTTTAACAACTGCTTATACGGGTTTGCAGAGACAGTTATATATAGTGGCCATACCTCGACTGTGTATGAAATAGAATGCGACAAACGACCATTTCTAGGTATATCGTGAAAATTAAATTTATAAAATAATCAGAAATTCCGAAATTCTATAGTCCTTATATGGTAACCCTTTTTTTTCCTTTTGTCGTTTTATTGCATTGCGTGTCCTTATGATACAGTGCAGTATCTACATGTACATGCAAGTAGACTAAGTACCCTTGAAGTGAAGAACACTGATATATTATCTGTTCCTTTATTTATTGTATACTCGGGATTGTATACACGATTTCTAATTCTAGTCAGTGGTGTTAGAAATGTACTGCAAACTGCATGTCAACAGAGACAGTTGTTAAAGGCAACATATGTTGAGTCCTTATATGTCCGCCTGCA
>CAJDSM010043055.1:1342-13894 GCA_903981925.1 Ostrea lurida | reverse complement strand
GAAATGTGTCGCATACGGTAGCCCAAAATTAGTATCACATATTTTCATAACTACGTATATGTATGTAGGGTATCTAACATATGTAAACAATCATGACGCCTGCCTTGTTTACATACCAAAGAACTGCGAGTTGTCTGTACTCACCTGTACAATATTGGACTCTCGGGCCAACTGAAACATTACCAATAAATACCTTAGTTAAGCATTGTAAACAATACAAAATCGAAAAATAAAAGTGTGAAACCATGCCTAAGTCCGCCCTTTACAAGGCGGATCCAGGATTTGTCGAGGGGGGGGGGGTCAATTGAAAGCTAGAGGTTTTGGATGAGTAAAGTGGGTGCTCTGGGGGCAAAGATTTTAACTAAGGACTTTAAAAGTTACTTTAGGGTTTTAGATTTATTAGCTCATAATCGATTTCTAATATCATATTGGTGCCTGGGAATAATTTAGTTTAAATTAGTTTTCGTATCATTCAAAATGGGGGGGGGGGGGGGGGGGGGCTTTGACCACCCACTAAATCGCCTTATGCTTTAAGACGTCCTCAGAAATTGGGGCATGTTGAAAGCACCCACAGTGAGAGCGGATCACGTGGGCATAGTTCCCGTGTGTCATTCAGACTGTCATGCATTTTTTATATTATTTCGAGTCCTGTATATAAGAATCTTTTGGCTCTTGGCTGATTCTTTTTTGTTTGCGTAAGTCCATATTCTTTGGCGTAAGGTAACAATTCTGGAATCTACAGTAGAGAACTTTATTACATATTCGAACCTGTGAAGACGTTTCTTTTCTATTGTATTTGTTATATTCAACACAAGTGCATCTGTTTGGGATATATTTTAGCTCGTCAATAAGTAATATGAGCGCCATAAATAACGAATTTATCAAGTCACATTTTGCTACGTCAAAATCAGTTCCAGTTTTATAATGTTACGTTATCACCTGTCTGCCTGTGAATGGGTTTATTAGTTTATTGACCATTCGGGTTGTGACGATCACCATTTGGAGATGCTTACTCTCTCCCAGGTAGCCTGATCCACCTCTGGTGTTGTCCAGGGGTTTCCGTGTTTGCCCAACTCTGTTTTTTGTATTCTATTTGGGACTTACAAGTTTGATCACGGTTCGTTGTCTTTACCTTTATATTCTTATTTCTACAGCTTGCACATTATATTGTAGGAATATATGATATTAAAAATCATAAACAATGTTAATTTCTAAATACACGTAAATTTGTATATACTAGTGACAATGCAGAAAACACAAGTTGTGGACCAATAAACACAATGTAACACCTTTTAAGGCTCGACTCTCAATTGTCAGTGTCATCAAACCAAAGTGGAACGATGGAAACAGAAGATTGATTTTCACACAAATATATACTGCACATCGAAATAAAATTAACTAAAAACATACCTTAGCGATTTAGACAATGGATTTGCAATGTAGTATTTATCGATTTTTAAAGACATATACAGCAAACGGTGAAATAAAGACGCACGTTATCATTGCACGAGATCTCGGTACAACTGCACAATTACATGTAAAGAGAGAGTTTATCTCGTATTGCCATGATAACGAGTTTATTCCAATCCTCTCACCAAGTTTCAAAGGTTTCTTTTCTCAATAAAATCACAAAATCAATGTTGCAAAGACAGTAATACACTGAGTCACTTAGTAGTGTTAGTTAAGGTTGGGTGGGCGAAGCCCGAGGATTTGAAGAGTCCACAATCATCTAAATTCCTTACATTCACATAATAACGATTATTACAGGAGTAAATAATAAAAATAATATCAATAATAATAAAGATAAAAAAAGGGGGGAAAAGGAACAAATTTTCCCCATTCCTTCAAATTCATAAATCGAAGGGGAAGGGGTTTTCTACATGAATTTGGTTCGTTAGTTCAAGCATACATTCTTGCCATTCAATGCTAAGATGAAAAGGTGTTTTATTAATTTGGATCCACAATACATCTTACATCACGTGAAAATTACTGCGTGCTTGATTGTCTATTTTGTGGGTCCGAATGCCTCTGGTTTAAAATCTTTAACTTCCACCTATGGGAAAGAAAACACTAAAATGCATAATCAAAATACATGACATTTCGCAATGGTAGATCCTAAAGGAAAAATACGGCGAGTCGAACATTTTTGAAAATGGTAAATGTTGTCAATATGGGGTTTTAACCCCTGACATCGTTAAGTGGGATGCAAACTTCGGTTACGAACGTGTTGGATTTGCTCCTATTCCACGTTATAGAATGTTTAAAGACGTAGATCTGCAGACTTTTCGTTCATCGTACACAGTCAACGTTCCGACTTTTTACACCCTTCATCCCCCCATCCCTCACCTCCTCCCGTTATTTGTGACTCACACTTAACGTTTTCGACTTCACGCTTTCGACGCCATTTTTATGAGATTCGATTGTCTCCAGTGTAAGCACGTGGATCGGCGTCACAGATTTACTTTCCTTTTCGGGTATCAGTTTACATTTTCTTTTATTTTCTTTTTTCTTTGCTTTTTTGTAATTTTTATAGTCTGTCAGTTTGTTGTAGTATACTGTAAAGTTAGACGTCACAACAGCCACTGGTATCGCGAGGATGATGATCCCCGTCAAGGCACATAACACTCCTACAATACGCCCGAGAAAGTACGTGGGTACTACGTCACCATACCCCACAGTCGTCATGGTGATAAAAGCCCACCATAATCCAGTAAAAGCATTGCTGAATGCATTGTGGTCTTGAAATTCGACATAATATATCAAATAGCCAAAAAACAAATTTGAAAGAAAGAAAATAGCGATGAGAATCCCAAACTGATATGTACAAGCTCGTGCGGCCAAATTGATGACGTCAAAACTCTGAAATCGGTTCATGAATCGGTAGAAACGAAACAGCCGAAGTAGAGAAGCAGACGATAAGATCATGATTATGTAAGAAAACGCCGTGCCGTCAATTGAACCTGGTCTCACTTGTAACAAGGGATACATGACCCAAAACGCAACGATACAAATCGCATCAATAACGTTTGGCGGCGTACATAAGAATCGCCTCCATTTTAACGGTGTCACTATTAAGCGGGCAAGGTACTCGATTGTGAAAAATATCCCACAGAAAGCGTCGATATGTTTAATGGGGTCGGTAACCGTCGTTGTGAAGTACAGAGTCGTTTTGGGAGTTGTCGAGGTGTCGTTAAGTAAATCTGACTTCTGGTCGTTGGGTTTCCGGAGATCTGCCATTGTGCTTAGGAAAAGAACAGCCGTTGAAAGTACGACTATCAACATATAGACAGTGTTGAAAACCTGAAAGAAGAATGATCAGATATCTAGTCAATTGAGGAGGAAGTCGATGCTTTGTTTGTATTACCACAAGTTTACGACGTCAATGACATAAACGAATTGTGTTAATCATTCATGACATAAACGAATTGTTTAATCATTCAATGACATAAACGAATTGTTGTATCATTCAATGACATAAACGAATTGTTACAATGGTGATAACCAATCTAAAAGTTGTAATCATCATGGTATTTTTTTAAATAATATCATCAAGGTATTGCAACCATTACATAGAAAACATTTTTGTTTTCCTATTTTCATCGAGCATAATAGGAAAAGAATAAAAGGATTAAATCCCGCTATGTTTTAGATTTTCCAGTAATGAATAGCGACTTGGATAACGTTTATCATATCCAACTATAGCGGTCATCAGGTGACTTCAGATTATTGTTTACCTATTAAGAGTACCTGTATTTACTATAGGCGATAACGGGAGTGTTAATTAAAACCATTATAAAATTTTCATATATTATATATAGAAAAAAGCTGGACCCCTGACCCGAAAGAGCATTAATTTCTACAAAAGAAATATATTTTATTTCAGTTCGGAAAAAAAGATTTATTGCTTCAAAATTCATTTGAAAATAGTGTTTATACGTCTAATGATTAGTGTGTAAATAACAAACATATTTGGTGAATTTTCGGCATTTGCGTGTATAAAAACGTATTTTTCAACCTTTTTTCATATATCTGTGAAAAAAGTTTGGACATCTAGTGTAAGGTAAAACAACTAAACCATATGAAACATAAAACATTCAGTTCAAGAACATTTTTATTGCTACAAAACCGTCTTGAAAATTAAATTTTCACAGATATTTTAACATTCAAAATGGCGGACGCAACGCGGAGTAAACAAAGCGATTAGCTTCATGTGAAAATTGTGTTATTTTAAAATCTGTTTAATTGTTGTTATGAATAAAGATGACAAAAAGAAAAACATTGCTTACCCATGAAGTTCAGAAATGTCCTTTCCTTGATTGACCACAAATACAAGCGCTTGCAAATGACTTGGGCAATATATCATTGAAAATCTTAGAAGCCATTGTCTTTTATTTGTACAAACAAAGTATAATCTACTCAATATGTCATTTGGGTATTGTTGGAAGAATTTGGGTTGTTTTAGCTATCCGATAATTGCTTGAATACGATCTAGAGACCGATTTCATAATTAGGAGCATGAATTTACAAGTAATTAGAAATTGGCAGGTAAAAACACAGAATTTACAGTGACATCTAACACCTCAATTTCAACAATAGCCACGTTAAGTAAACATGGAGGTTATTCATCATAATCACAAAATCATGAAGATCATAAGTATATCATAATCGCAATTCACATATTTTCAAATGTAACCCCCCCCCCCCCCGTAAGATTTAAGTTTCATCTAATAAAGACAAAAACAAATATTTCTGAGCTACTTCTGTTTTAATACTTTTAATCATATGAATTAAAATCTGATAAAAATAAATCAAGGTGTGAATGGGGATTTTAAGGTAAAGTTAACATCCCTGATAACTCATAACTTCCCTACTGTCACCAAAATAATTCATCTGATCATACGAACTACCGTATATTCATTGTCAAACAGAGTATCGACCTATGACCGAAATAGTTGGATATGCTTTTAAAGTATGTTTCCCGAAGTTTATAGTTTATGTAATTTAAAGGGAAAAATCAAAGCCAAGTATTGCATTTAGATATACATGTAGCTAGGTAAGTAACTTCAATTTCCTTCAAAATTTGATCAATAAATCATCCGAGAAAATGTACATTTCTTATTTTACTCGAGTGCATAATACATGTCAAAATACGAGAATTCATGAATGCAAGAGTTGACTGTACAAATATCTTTTTTTTTTTTTATACATGTATCTTAACAATTTTGAAATATAAGCGAGTAATTTCACTTCTAGTGGCGCCTCTCATTGAATTACGCAAAACTAAAGCCCCCGCGTTCAATAAAGAATTTTCAGTATGTTTGATCATATGAGGTCACATGATTGGGTCAGTGTGTGTGATTGGCTACCCTTCTATCATGAGTGTGCTAGTCTTATGGATTTCGTGATTTGTGAAACAAAATATCACAGTGAATAAACTATCATAGGGCTCTTGCGATATATTACGTTTTTAGAGTGAATAAAAATTAATTATAATTTGATTCACAATTAGATAAAAACACCGTGCTTTTATACTTCAAATCAAACAAGGAAAATGTTGACAAAGAAATGTGATGCTGTCGTATTTCACAACTTTCCAAAGAATGAAGATTTTGATATTTTTTTTTAAAGAAAAAGAAACATTAGAATCTTTGATTTACTTTATTATAAACTTTGGTTTACTGATTTAAAATTTCTGTACTATATTTACATGTAACTACATGTATATACTTCACTAATATAAATTTTGCTACCTTTTACATGATGAATGCAGTAAGTATTTATTTCAAAGCTTCAAAAAATAAATGATTATATATGACACACTCCTCACCCATTTTAATTTCATTATTTGATATCTCCACTGTCTCTACTAAACAAAATAAAACTTACACTTGCTTTCCGCGACGACTGGGGGTATTGCAAGGTCCTCCAAATACTATTTCGCCAGCACCCTTCGCGACACTCCTCTATCGGANTCCTCCAAATACTATTTCGCCAGCACCCTTCTCTGCATTCCTCTATCGGGACGTCTAAGACCTTGCTTTTCTCGAGGTTTTTGATTTCCATTAAAATGTTCAAGTTACTTTCATGTTTGTAGAAAGTTTCCAAACAACATTCACTAAGATATTTCTGGTCAATTTGCCAGAATTCCAATTCGGTCCTTAAAGTTGCCCCGCAAATGTTAGATGGAAAGTGAAGCTCGCCGGTCCGATACAGGTCCAAAATGCTATTGAAAACATCCGGGTTTCTGTCGAAGAAAAACGAAGCTGGCGAATCTTTGTTTGAGATGTCCTGCTTAAGACCGCTTAACTTGGTGTCAGGAATTTTCGCCAGTGTTTCAAACGTTGTCTGGAACATTGATCCACCAATATTCAGATGCACGATATCCATGGCGGAGACTTCAACTGTGCAAGATGTGTCAAATTCGCCAATCTGAATTACTGCGGATGTTTTGTTTTAAAATCTATCCTAAATCACGCCATGAATATACTTCTACCTAAAATTCATCACTTTCTTATCTTGCAGAAATATCTGACGTTTCCTTATTTCCTATTCATGAAAAAAAGATGTGACGTTTCCTTGTCCTGAGGAGAAATCGACATTCAGCGCAATTGTTCCTGAACGTTCCAAAGACTGCTAATGTTCTCTAGTCTTTTATTGCCATGCCCTGAAACAAAAACAATTATCTTAAATGCAGGTCTTTGAATTTTCAGATCTTGAGATCACGTTTATGGTTCCTTGAACCTCGTCAGGTACCCCATTAATTGAGTTGGTCTTGGAATTGTTACTAATATTCGACCAGAAGCTTGCCAAATCATAGAAACACAGCNTGTTACTAATATTCGACCAGAAGCTTGCCAAGTAAACAATAAATATAAACAAATATCATAGAAACACAGAAATCCGTACATAACCTTTTTTGACTTACATAAGCAATCTCCGGCTTGTCTCTTCAATGTCAGATACACCTTATGGGGACAATCTGAACGTGTAATGTCACGTGAAAACCAACAATCAATATTGCACATGCCAACTAATTCCTGCTATATTGAGTAATGATCATTTTAAAAATACCAAATTTCATTGAAATACCAGCGTTTTATCTTAAAATGATCATATTCCATTGAGACCCTTCTCTCATGATTACATTGAAAATCGATATGTGTTAGATATGTAATCAATACGTGTTAGATATGTAATCAATACGTGTTTTATATACGTAGACCTGCACATTTCGATCTCATCAAATATTGTTTTAGCTTTCACGTTTTTATAATTGCGTGTAGACAGAATTACATTGGGTTACGTTCGACAAACAAAAGTTATTAACCTTGTTGTACCTCATAATTGCTCATATATGGCAACTTTAATCCTGTTTAAAGTTCACCATCTGGAAGATCAATTGTTGCTCCGGTGTCGGTAGGTTAGCACCATTTCCCATCTGTCAATACAGTCACATTGGTATACTCGGGGTTAACGATCTTTTGCTATCAAGGTAATGTGGTTAATCTTTAATTAGTGATTGAACTGTTACGCTTCAGGGCTTGAAGATATATTTCATTTTATCAAGGAGGTGATTTGTTCATATTTTGCCAACAACTGATTTCGAATAAGAACACTTGTAAGCTTTGATAGATTATATATAAAATGGCGAAGTAACAAAGTATTAAACGTAATCATAGTCCCAAAAACACATACAAAATCGAGTATAGGGCAACACGGACCTTCGACAAAAGCGAAGGCAGGATCAGGTGCCATGGAGGAGTAAGCATCCTCTGCTGACCGGTCACACCCGCCGTGAGCCCGTAGTCGAAATAAAGTAAACGGAAAATAACTCACGAATTGACTAATCGTATGTACAAGTATAACGGTATACTAGTTAACGGAGAAAGTCCAAGAAAATTAAAAAATAAAGAAGTTTTCGGCCTCCAGGAGACTAAATCATGATGGCAATTAAATTGCATGTAGAGATCTGTTCTATATACATTGTATGTGTATAAATCATATAGAGATCTGTTCTATATACATTGTATGTGTATAAATCATATCGACTCTTCCGAAAATATAATCCCCCTCCCCCACCATCTCCTTTGAGAATCGATTTTTGTTTTTCTTCCTTATGGTTTTTTTTTTTAGAAATTGAACTTCATAGGTTTCCTTTATGATTTTGATGAAAATCCATATTTCATATAGATTATCAACCTAAGGGCATATATACACAGTGTACATTTCGCATTTTTTTTTCGATCTCCAACATTGAAAACTTCCGATAATAATGATAAGAGTTACAGGGAACGCGAAAATCATTTAATATGTGTAAATAACAAACTTTGTGACCTTAAAGAAATAATTCAATTTATCAAGTACAGTTGTATGTAGTGAATCTTGGTGCAATACAAGGTAGATTATCCTATACGATCACGGCACAAATAATTACTGGAAATCTTTTAGACAGTTTCACATATTGTAGTTGATGATGCAATAAATATATTCAATATGATGACGAAAACATCCCATAAAACAAACATGATTTATAAGCTGTTTTGTTTTGTATTGTTTGCAAACATGTCCCGACAAAATGACGATCGTTCTGCACATCTACAAATGATATACTATCGTCCTATAAAGGCTTTATATCGATTCTTTGTGTAGGTTCGAATGCACGTGCATTGGACGTTTGGTACACTAATTTCGGAATCAGTCTAACTTTTTCATTCTTCATTGAAATTGTTTGATATTTATATGGTAAATAGATACGGATCTGCATCGTCAAAATTTCGATCTTGCACATGCACGTGTACAGTGTACTTCATTTTGATTGGATAATACTAAAAAGTCGGTAACTTTCTAATTTACGAAGATAATAACTTCATATTTACCACATGGGTAGATAATATGTTTGTCTATAAATTGCCATGATAAAAATAATGCCAGTACACACGCGCATGCGCGTGCATTGATTTTTGAAATTTGAATTTTTGATCCTTTGCTTTTTTATCAGATTATTCTGAACTTGCAGTGAGGATTTAAATGTGTCTTGGTACTCTTTACATACTGTTATTGTCAAGTTATGATTTTGCACATGCATGCACGAGTAATTCATTTTGATTAAATAATAAACGTCTGCAACTTTCTAATAAACAAAGAGAACGAACTCATATACATGTAAATTTACTACATTGGAAGATAATTTATAGGTCGATAGGAATTGCATTGCATTTAACCTTTTTTTTTTTAAAAAAAAAATTAGATATTGATCTATACCATTTTGAAATTTCAATGACACATATTAAGTATAGTTTAAAAAAATAATTTCACCGCCAGGTCTCCATGACAAAGGTCGCCAGACATATATTTCATTCACATGGGTTATTAAAGCACATTCCAAATTCAGATACCCCAAGGAGCAATCGCATGTGGATTTTGAATGTCACTTTTTAAAATATATACTTTTATTAATAGCTGACGAGATAATAGCTATAAAATTTCGCAATCTCTTCCTTTGTTTTCATTACGTGAATAATTGATGCACTTGGTTCAATAACTCGAATCCCATATTATACACGTTGTTTTAAAACCATGGAAATACGCACTGGCACAACAGCCGGTCCCTATATATTGAATGCTTTATCGATATTTGAAGGTAATACTTGAAAATGATAAATTAACATTGTAGTTTTTTGTAACAATGTATCAAACTTGGCTTACTATTAGGACATGGTAATGCCACTTTTGTGTTTCTGTCGCTTACTACAACATTGAGATGTACTTATTTTGAACCATTAATTGATTGCACTTGTTCGCGGATGTGTGCACATACCTCTACTGATTTTTTACTATATAAAAGAACAGTATCAACACAAAAATGTCTGAATCCTGCGAAAAGTCAAGTCAAGTCCTATTTGGAACACGTCAACAGCTTTGTTTTATTTAATGGATAGTTTTGATATATTCCAAATGAGTCCACGGCTATTCATTTTTTAGCTCACCTGAGCCGAGGCTCAAGTGAGCTTTTCTGATCGCCTTTTTGTCCGTCGTCTGTCTGTCTGTCCTGTCCGTCTGTCCGTCCGTCTGTCTGTTAACTTTGACATTTCGACTTCTTCTCAAGAACCGCTGGGCAAATTCAAACCATAACTTGGTACACATCATCCTTGGGTAAAGGGCTTCAAGTTTTGTACAAATGAAGGACCAGGCCCTCATCAAAGGGGACATAATCACGAAAATGAAAATAGGGTGGTGTCATTTAAAAATCTTCTTCTCAAGAACCACTGGGCCAGAAAGCTGAAATTTATAGGAAGCTTCCTGATATAGTGGAATTCAAGTTTGTTCAAATCATGACCCCGGGGGTACGATGGGCCACAATAGGGGATCAAAGTTTGACATGTGATTATATAGGAAAAATCTTTAAAAATCTCTTCTCACAGAACCACTGGGCCAGGAAGCTGAAATTTATATGGAATCTTCCTGATATAGAGGAGATTCAAGTTTGTTCAAGATCATGACCCGGGGGTACGATGGGGCCACAATAGGGGATCAAAGTTTTACATATGATTGTATAGGGAAAATCTTTAAAAAATCTTCTTCTTAAGAAACTGGACAGGAAATGCGAATTTAATATGGAAGCTTCCTGATATAGAGGAGATTCAAGTTTGTTCAATCATGACCCCCGGGGTACGATGGGGCCCCAATTGGGGATCAAAGTTTTACATATGATATATAGGAAAATCTTTAAAAATCTTCTTCTCAAGAACCACTGGCCAGGAAAGCTGAAATTATATGATAGCTTCCTTGATATAGAGGAGATTCAAGTTTGTCGAATCATGGCCCTCTGGGGTACGATGAGGCTACAATAGAGGCATCAAAATTAATATAGGGAAATCTTTAAAAATCTTTTTCTCAAGATCCATTGGACAGGAAGCTGAAATTTATATGGAGGCTTCTGATATAGAGGACATTCTAGTTTGTTCAAATCATGACCCCCGGGGGTACGATGGGGCCGCAATAGGGATCAAAGTTTTACATATATTATATAGGTAAAATCTTTAAAAATCTTCTCAAGACCACTGGACCAGGAAAGCCTGAAATTTTATGGAACCTTCCTCTGATATAGAGGAGATTCAAGTTTGTTCAAATCATGACCCCCGGGTACGATGGGCCCCAATTTGGGGATCAAAGTTTTACATATGATTATATAGGGGAAATCTTTAAATCTCTTCTCAAGAACCACTGGCCAGAAAAGCTTCTGAATATAGTGAAGATAAAAGTTTGTTCAAATCATGACCCTACGGGGTAAATGTGGGGCCAATGAGGATCAATGATTTTACATGCAAATATATTAGGGAATTCTTTTAAAATCTCTTTATTGAACAGACGTGTGGATATTTACCTGAAGCTTCCTGATATGGTGTGATTAAGTTTGTTAGAATAATGCCCCTCCCTCCCCCTCTGAGGGTTGGGTGGGGGCGACACAATAGGGATTAAAGTTGCTACTACTGCCTCTTTTAGTGAAGCAGTGCTCAGTGAGCGATTTGGCCCATGGGCCTCTTGTTAAGGAATAAACGTAAGTTTTGAAAATAAATAAGTTGCGACACTTTTAGCCTGTATACTTTAAGAGGTGTGTTGTCTAGTATACAGTTCATACCCTCACGTATTTTCAAAACTGAACATTTATTTTTCTAATTTAACTCTAACAGTCGTTGTTCATATTTTCAATGACATAAGCAATTTTTCACGCGACAAAGTAAAATGAGACCCAACATTCGAAGGCAGTCTATTTTGAAGCAAAAATGGTGAAACACTGTTCTTGGGGTACTTGCAATAGAGATAACAGATACATGCATAAATAATACATGAAGAGGGTGGCATTTATTCCTATGCCAAAGTAAAACTATATAAGAAGACACTAAAGTATGGGTAAAAGGATGTGGGAAAAAATCCTTTACAGTCGAAAATGTAAACAACTATTCGTATGTGTGTAGTAAAACACTCCATTGATGATTGTCCTAGTGAACTACATTCCTACCCATTCAATACAAATGGTAATTATTAAAGCACGAACGCATGTAAGAAGAAATTGTTTATACCTACAGAAAACAAGGAGAATGTCAGCTCCAGTAAGCCAATGTATATACCAGACCTATCGTTATTTTTCACTGGTCAAGAGGAGGATATCACTGAAGAAATATCGCCCCAGCTCACAGAAGGCATAATCAAACCCTACATGATATAACATATTATGTATAATAATCGCGGAGTGAAACCTTAAGATAAAAGTAAAAATAGACCTATAAAGCTCGGCTATGCTATAAAATCTCAAAGTTAGTACAGGGGAAAAAATACGATCAGTATTATTGATTTAAGTTCATTGTTGATTTAATTGATATCAGCTGATGACCACTTGTATGCAAGACTGGTACATATAATTAATGCCAACCTGGACATGGGGGAAATGTCTGGCTTTGAGAATACCACAATCCAGGATAGGGGGGTGTACAAAAAGAGGACTTCTTATTTTCGATGATCCATTTACCTGATCATGACTATGGGCTTACGGCG